>JARQOC010000010.1:15878996-15909134 GCA_033576535.1 Allobates femoralis
TGATATGTTTTGTTTTTTAAGTTTGGGACCTAAGGAAATTTGCAACCTGAAAATATTCTTAGTTTGATGATTTTAGATTTGCACTGATGGTTTATATTTATATCTTTATTTTAACGTTGATTTGGTAAAATATTGATAGTCAGCACAGGACCAGTTCCATCCAGGGGCGCGGACTGGCCCAGGTTGCAGGGGGCAAGGGCAAGTGCCCCCTGGGCTGATGGTAAAGCCCTCACCTAGGGCTGCCCCCCCTCAGAAATGGGCCGGCCGGTAGCACTTCGCGGCTGGAGCTGCTGTTACACAGGAGACGCGTCAGACAACTATGTGAGTGAGCTCCGACAGCAACAGCTCCCGCCCCTTCCCACTCCTCAAAAGCTCTGATAGATAGCACCCCCCCCCCCCCGCTCCTCATCAAGGGCTGGCAGGACAAATCTGCCACCTGGCATTAGAAGCACCAGCCCACCCCTGGCTCCAACATCAACCATATCCTATCCCACGTGGCTCCAGGGCACCCAGGAAATGGTCCTATGCCCGATGGAACCCGGTGCAGAATTTGAGCCTTGCCCCCTACTCATGTTGGTCAGATGTATGGGTCCTTGTAGCATTCTAAATTTTATAAATACATATGAGTAGTCCACGCATTATTAAGTCATTTTACCCATCCTGGTCCCATCCCGGTGTATATATTCTCCCATCCTGGTATATATATCCACGATCCTGGTATATATGTTCTCATCTTGGTGTTCCCTATCCTGGGCCCATCCTGGTGTATGTGTTCTACATCTTGCTATATATGTTTTCCATCCTTGTATATATATGCCCTTCATCCAAGTATATATGTCCCCCATCCTAGCATATATGTTCCCCATCTTAGGCTAATCCTAATATATATGTTTTCCATCCTGGTATATACACTGGCGATCAAAATCAGAGAACAATGTATGATCACTTGACGTTTTTCAGACAGGATGTACTCTACATTGATCAACATTTGAAGGTTTTTGTGTACGGGGTGCACCATGCCACTAGAAAAGGGTTTTCCAAAATAACCAAGGTTTGTCAACAAAAAAATCATTATTTTACGCAAAACGTCATAATTACAGAACAGCAATGACTGTAGACAGAGAAAGATTAAAACGAAACGTTGTGAAGGTCACAACAGTCACCAATCAGTAGGAAGTGTACAGGCCTTTGCTTTGTACAGGCCTTTGCTTTAAATGACTTCAGCACATCTGCGGCCACAGGGCATCATTAGTCTCTCACACTGCTCTTGAGGGAATTTGGTCCACTCTTCTTCCAGTCTCTTCCACAGTTCTGTGTCTCATGTAGGTTTCTTGGCCATAACTTTGTCATCAAGGATTCTCCAGAGGTTTTCTATTGGGTTTAGATCAGGACTCTGGGCGGCCATTTCATTGTTGCAATGTTTTCTGTTTTAAGGCACTGCTTTACCTGTTTTGCTGTGTGACAGGGGACATTGTCCTGCAAGAAAATTGCTGGCTGATGGAGTACTGAACGCAAGTAAAGAACAATGTGTTGTTGAAGAAGGTTCTGATACACATTAGCATTCACTCTGCTGTGTAGCTGTATGAGAGGTCCAACCCCTGTAGCAGGAAATATTCCCCAAACCATGACACTACCTCCACCACTTTTCACTGACGTCTTTACAAACTTTGGGTTTGATGGGAAACATTATGTTCATCAACAAACTGAGGTTGAGACTGAACCCAAATAAATTATACTTGCGTCTATCACGAAAAAGGAATTGTGGACCACTTTTCCTCTGTCCACACAATATGCTCCTCACCAGAGGTGAGTCTAGCCTTTTGATTCTTTCCGATAATGAGAGATTTGGTCACTGCAGAGTGGGCTTTCAGTCCAAATGCTCTTAAATGTTGTGCTAATGTATGACGAGACAGATCCTTACCCTGTTCAGTGCTTTACTGGCCAGCTATTCCAGCTGCAGTGTTGAAACAATTAGACATGGAGATTGTTTTCATTATCTTGTCCGGTCTTAATTTGTCTTTTGAGGGCAACCTGCCTTCTTGGGGACTTGAAAGAGTTTGTGATTTTTTAAAGATGCAATATTTAAGAAATCAGGGACTTAGAATGACCAACTTCTGTTGCTATGACTGACCCCTTTGGCCTTCATGTGGACAACCTGCTGCCGCAGGGTTTCATTCACTTAGGAGCAGCACACCATTTTTGCGAAGTGAGTGCAAACTGGAAAGTTAGGCTGCCAGTGAAATAGGGTTTGTCAGATAATTATGGAAATTAGCACCAGCTGCCAGATTAACACCAATAACTTACAGGTATCTGGAAGTATTCTCTAATTTTGATCAGTGTTCTTTTTTATTTATCTCATTTACATTTATATTCTGTGCTTTACAATATATTCAATTTATAAACTAAGCTTAAAATACTGCAATTTTACTCATGTTATGATATTTTCATATAGGACAACTGTGAGACAGTGACCGGGATGATCTGTGACGGCCGGTATGTGTCTCCCAGGTTGTGCTCCCTCCACGTATAGTAAGCACCCCACTCTGGGTTCATAGAGGATTCCCCGGAGGTAGGCATGGGGTTAAAAGCTAGGCAGGAACACAGGGTGTGGTTCTCTGTGGAGAGCTTCGGCCTCAGCTGAGGCAGAAGAGGTAACTGAGCGGCCAGGTCAAGAGTATCAGAGGCTGTGTGCTGTTACAACACGGCCTAGCCCGGGAGGGCTGGAGCTCAGTGCGACCTAGACCGGCGAGAACCCATAACCTAGAGGGACCGTGTTACCATATGGTGGATGTGTGCAGTGTACCTGGCTGCGTCTCAGAACCCGGCGACTTGTGCCACATCTGTGCTTCATCAATAAACCCCGGTACTGTGTGAACTGATACCAGGCTCACTGCCTTTTGTCTTGCAATCCCGGCGTTACCTCACACAACACAATGAGCTTAACATTAAGGAAATTGTGTGTCCTTCTCTAATCTTGCACTTTGGGTTCAGGTCTTGTGCTATTTGCAGCCACACCCTCGATCATTATAATTATTGACACGGGTGTCCCACAGTGCAGGATGCTGTTTGACGAGAGTTGTTGGGCGCTTTGTTTTAAACCGACGTGACATTATTGAAATCCAGCAGCCAGGCCAAGAACTACATGTGATCATCAAACATGCCGCCTCACCACAAGTAATGGAAACCACAGACTTACAATGTCGTTTTAAATAAAGTTCAGAGCGCAAGAATTGAAGAAAAAAAGGTGTTGCTGTACCTGTTTTTCACATAACTGTAGACTTGCATGCACTTTTTGTATTGGCAGTTTTCATCCTTGCTGTCGAAACCCCTGATATATGAGGACAACCTCATAGACTATATTTCTTACTTGTTGCATTAGTAAAAAAAAATGCAACATAGACGTGTGAATGAAGTATAGATGGTTTCTAGCAGAGTTTCTATTGTTTTCGCTAACAATTTGCGGCTTTTGGAAAAGGTCTCCAGTTAGGCCCCTTTCACGCTGGCGTTTTTGAAAAAAAGCGTCAGATGCAGCAGAACTATCGCATCTGCTGCATCTTACGCCTTAAAGACGCAGTGGCGGCACGCTTGCGGCAAGCCCCGTGCATTGTATGTGGGGCTTGCGGCAAGTGCGGTTTTACCGGTTGCAGCAGATGCGGCTGTTGCGGCTGCAAAAAAAGCCGCTGCTGACCGCCTTTTTTTTTCGCTGTCGCAAGTGCCGCATCTGCTGCAACGGGCAAAACCGTACTTGCCGCACCCGACTGCAAGCCCCATAGACAATGCATGGGGATTGCTGGATCGGTGCCGTAAGTGCGTCCGTTAGCCACAAATTAAATTAAAAATATTGGCACACAATGCTTAACTGGACACACACAAGAAGACAAACACATAGCAGAAATGATTCTAAGGGTGCGTGCACACGGTCCGGAGGAGCTGCGTGTTGGACGCCGCTCCTCCAGACCTGAGTGAAGCCGCGGGTGACCGCAGCCGCCCTGTACTCACCATGTGCGGCGGGTGCGGGGTGGCGTCTCCCTCGGTGCACCTGATGGGAGCCGCTTCCGACTCCGCAGCATGAAATAAACATGCTGCGGAGGAGTGGACTGCCGGCAACCTGCACCGCAGCTCCAAAGACGCTGCAGGCGGGTTACGCATAGTGAGGATGGGATTTCTTGAAATTCCATCCCCTATGCTTGTACTGTACGACGCAGCGTTTTGGACGCAGCGCAAAGACGCTGCGTCCAAAACGCTGCGTCTCCTGATCGTGTGCACACACCCTAAGACTTGGAATGAAAGGAGTAATATCTGGACCTACAGACTTTGAGTTTTTAAAGCTAAATGTTATGTTCTGGAGTAGGATATAAAGTCGGTGGTTGACTCGTTGTAGCCGGCAGGTTTTGCTCCTGGGCTTTCTGGCATGTGTCCATTTAGTTTTAACATTGCTTAACCACATATGTATTTATTATAACAAGGGTCATTAATGAATGATTTCTTTGGCAATTTTAAATACACAATAAATATTTATAAAGTCAAGTGAACAGGCAGGGATGAGATACACGGAGTTAGAAAAGGTTATAGTAATTGATAGTTATGGAGGTAAATAAAGACCACGCTAAAGTGCTAAGCAAAAGCAATGAACTCTTTCTATGGTATGTCAGCCAGGGAGGAGGAAGAATAATCCGGGTCCCCAACATTTCCCATAATACCAACTATATTTAGGAGACACTTGCTGGGACTTAAGGTACACACACAGCACAGAGGAGGCCTCACAACTCATCGGGTGTGGAAATCCTGAACTGCCACCCGACCACCAGAACAGTACGAATTATCATCAGTAAAAGGTACGGAAACTTCTTCCAGCGTGTGTGTCTGTTATTACAGCCCCTGATCCTGCCCTTAATATAGACTGTCAGCCTGCATCTCCACCTGACGGGCCGCCTCACTGTGTGAGTTCTCTATTCATCTCATCACTGATCCAGGGATCCCGCTCCACCTGCGGGGGAGCGTTACCAATCATCCCCGGAGGTCTGCAGCAGCGCCGGTATCACTACCAGATACCGTGGGTGGCGTTACAAAGTCTTTTTATTTTATTTTTATTTTCCTTATCCCCTTTTAAAGCAACCACCAGGGCCATGGGCTGGGGCACAGGCCTCCCGTGAACTACAACACCTGGGACTGAGTCCCCAAGGCCCTGGGGTGGGTCACTACAGTGTTACAGTCTACTAACTCATGGTTTGGGTACACTTCTCCGGAGGTATCCCAGCCTCCACTCACTCTGGGTCCTGTTATCAGTCCACACAGGACCCCTGAGAGACTGCTTCTTACACACCGGTGGTCTGTCTTCTGTTCCCAGCCCTGCACCCTGCAGGCTCTCTATATCTCACTCTCTGTCAGTCTCCCACATGTCAAACACAGACTCCATTAAACATCCCACATCTTCAGCAAGTTGCAAGCTTACCTATTGCAATGCTGTTAAGCAGAATGTGGCTTCCAGGTACTGGCAAGACATTCATAAAATCATCGCAGCAGACTTCTGCCTGTGCGAAACATACTGGCCATGTATAATTCCACCATTCACTACATCACATACAGTATTATTATTATTTATTATTATAGCACTATTTATTCCATGGTGCTTTACATGTTGAAAGGGGCATATATAGACAAGTATAATATTCATGAACAATACAAGTCACTCACAGAAAAAGGAGGAGAGGACCCTGTCCATGAGGGCTCACAGTCTACAAGGGATGGGTGAGGAAAGAGTAGGTGAGGAGAGCAGACTCTGCCCATGAGGGTGTGGCGCCCCACATGATCAGGCTTCACAGTGAGATATTGCACTCGTAAAAGTGGTGTAATCTTCCCCAACTTCAGGTGGATGCTGGGCTGGCGGGTGGGACTCATTTCTGCACTCCCACACTAAACTAGTGGTGGGAGGTTACCGGGAGGGATCTAGTACCTCTTGGGAGAGTGAGGAGAAGGGAGTTGGGAATGAGTCGAGGAGGAGTGTGGAGCGAGGCGGAAGGTCTAACAGGACAGCTCCAGGCTGATCCTGAGGGAAGATGAAAGGGGATCCTGAGGGGATCCGGAGAGAGGGTGCCTGATGCATGAGTCTGGGCCCAAGAGAGAAAGGGGGAACCCCAGCGTGCAACGACCATACTCCAGGGAATTCCCCAGTCCACCACGGGAACGGCAGACCCAAGGAAACTGCCAGAGTCCATTTCTGAAGTCGTCAACCGGCTGCTGCAGTCTGTTCACCGGCTGTGGCACCCTGTCAGATGGAGCGGTCTGCCTGCTACCTCACCACGAGGGAGGGGAGCCCCCAGTCTACCTTCAAGGAGCCATTGGGTATAGACTCATCCTAGGCGGGGAAGAAAGGACACGGGTTCGTCAACTAAGGTACACCATGGGTACCACCATACCACTTGCAGCCACCCGGTAGAGCTACCTGTTTAATTAATAACTGTTGGTGAACTGTGGACTTGTATGCTGATGACTGTTACAGTAAAGTACCCAATAGACAAGAGGTAGGGGAACAAGAGGCGAATAGTGTCTTATCACTAAAGACCATCAAAATGTGGATGGTAAAACAAGGTTCACTCACCTAGCCCAGTTGTGTGACCCACAAGTGGCTTGAAGGCAGAGGATTATATTTGGCTGCTGCAGGACCTCCACCGACCACTCACACGTGGAACGACCATCAAAGGATTGGGAAAACAAGGTGTGTTACAGTCTGCGCTGCCAAGTCATCACAAATTACCAGGAATCCAATTTGGATAGCAAAAGATCTTCTTTATTTCCTTTCCCTGAGGAAGGTGCCAGGAGGGGCATCGAAACGCGTAGGAAAGGAAATAAAGAAGATCTTTTGCTATCCAAATTGGATTCCTGGTAATTTGTGATGACTTGGCAGCGCGGACTGTAACACACCTTGTTTTCTCAATCCTTTGACAGTAAAGTACCCGGGAGAGTGACTTTGTCTCTGTGTCTTTGTGCTACAGAATTCAACCTGTTTGCTTACAGGAACGCTGCCCCGCAGGACCAGCTCCACCTGTAGTCAGCTTTGCCATCCTTGCCGCGATACCATCGCCCTCTGGAGGACTGTGGCGGTGCTGGTGACCCATCACCAGGTACTACAGGTGGCGTCACGTGACAAACTCTTATCCCTTGTACATAACCCCTCTTTGAAGTGTCACCCAGGCCACGGGCTCAGGCACTGCCACCCGTGACATTCCCGTGAAACACCCACCGAGTCTGATACCCGAGTATCCCCTATGCCTGGGGCTCGACAAGGGCTCAGTCTAAAAGGGATGGGTGAGGATACAGTAGGTGAGGAGAGAGTTGGTGGTGCTGCAGTTTAGTGGATTGAAAGCTCATTGCAGGTTGTAGGTTTGTTGGAAGAGGTGGGTCTTCAGGTTCCTTATGAAGGTTTCCAGAGTTGGTGAAAGTCTGATATGTTGAGAAATTCCAGAGAATGGAGGATACGCGGGAGAAATCTTGTATGGGATTGTGGGAAGAAGAGATACAAGGGCAGGAGAGAAGATTTTCTGAGATTACAATACTGATGGCAAATCCTTAGGTTTTATATCATTAACATAAATGAGTTAATGGTAAATACCCTGAATGCAGGATATCGAGTACTAGGTAAACATGATCTTACATTGATGACCTACCTTATCCTCCTTCCATGTAGTAGCCAAGTAGGCCAACATGGGCCAGAATACATGCTTCCATGTGAACAAGCAACACTTAGCGTCTTGTGTTGCCTCCGAGTCCTCTAGACCCAGTGCAGTCCCGGCACACTGGCAAAACGAGGAAATGAGACTCCCTATCCATTCATGGACTTACCGGTACTCGATGTCATCACCACACATTGGCCCTGGCTTCACATTTTTATTTAAAATATTGTTTGTAAGCCTATCATTCAGTTGTGCCAAATCGCTGGACTCATGTTTATACACTATGAATGTAAGTAAGATAGCCATACACTGGGTATAATTTTTTAAGGAAGAAAATCAATAGCATCTACAGACGAGATTCTATAAAAGCCGAGAAATCTGGAATTTGGAGACAAATGGATTGTATTTACCCATCAATAGCCTTTTCCCACTTGCACAACTTTAATGTATTTTCCTCTGTTTGCTTCCTTCTGTGATAATAAAAGTCATGGTGTTATTTCTGATCCTGTAGTAGTGAGATTTCTGTGTAATTGAAATGACCACAGCTTCCAAGACTTATTATCGTATGGAAAAGATTTAAGGAAACCGTAAAATCGATATAAACGTTTTGCTCGCGGCCGGTTGCTTTTTCATATATAAACTTGACTCTTACAATTTTTTCTAATGCACAAAAATAATATTTTTAAAGGTAAAAAAATAGGTATTGTTAGTAATTTTCAGCAAGAATGGCCAGAATCAATTCTGTATGGGACTTTTAGCAAAAGGCAAAAAGACGCAAGGTATTTACGACTTGCCATATACTGTACCAGCTTATACAGGTGAAACCAGAAATTTACATGCACTATATAAACAGACACATACACATCTTTTTCTCACTATCTGACATGAAATCAGGATAATCCTTTCCCATTATGGGTGAATTAGGATTACCATGATCTAATATATAATCTCCTAATCGTGTCTGTCCGACGCCGAAATCGCGCGCCAGCGCTCATTGGCTGCTTCCAGCCGTGGCATCCAATGAGCGCCGCGTATGCAATAAGCTGCGCGCATTCAAAATTAGAAGATTATATAGTAGCTGTAACCTGGTGACAGTGACGCATAGGCGCCGCTATCGCCAGGCTACATGCGTACGCCGCGGCGACCCCCGGCACTGGCTCTGGTACCCGCCGCCTCCCTCCTCGCCTCTCCCCTCGACTCCCGCTGTTCTAACCCGTTTTACAGCGGTCGTGTGACAGGGCGGGCTGATCTGATGTCACACAGCCCACCCTGTGACATGTCCGCTGTACACACACAGTGCGACGATGCGGGTGACAACAGAGGCAGGCAACTGGGATCCTGCCCCCCGGCAGCCATCTTGTCCATTTCTGCAGCCATCCTGGCCCTCACGGCCCCATTCTGCCCCCCCCGCAGCCATCCTGCCCACCCTGGCGCCATCCTGCCCCCCCTCGCAGCCATTGTGCCCACCCTCGCATCCATCCTGTCCACCCTGGTGCCATCCTGCCCCCCCTACAGCCATCCTGCCCACCCCTGCAGCCATCCTGCCCCCCCTGCAGCCATCCTGCCCTCCCTGCAGCCATCCTGCAGCCATCCTGCCCACCCCCGCAGCCATCCTGCCTCCCTGCATCCATCCTGCCCCCCCACATCCATCCTGCCCCCCCTCCAGCTCCAAACTGCCCCCCGGCTCCATCCTGCCCCCCCACGTCTCCATCCTGCCCCTCCACCACCATCCTGCCCCGCTCACTCCATCCTGCCCTGCTTGCTCCATCCTGCCCCGCTTGCTCCATCCTGCCCCCCTGGCTCCATCCTGCCCCGCCAGCTCCATACTGCCCCGCCGGCTCCATCCTGCCCCGCTCACTCCATCCTGCCCCCCTCCACCATCCTACCCCCCCGCCATCATCCTGCCCCCCCCCCGCTACCATCCTCCTCCTCCGACTCCATCCCACTCCTCCGGCTCCATCCTGCCCTGCTCGCTGCATCCTGCCACCCCCGCCACCATCCTGCCCCGCTCGCTCCATCCTGCTCCCCTGTCATCATCCTGGTCTGCTTGCTCCATCCTGACCCCCATTTCCCCCTGGCTCCATCTTGCCCCCGACCGGCTCCATCCTGCCCCGCTCGCTCCATCCTGCCCCGCTTGCTCCATCCTGCCCCCTGGCTCCATCCTGCCCCCCCGGCTCCATCCTGCCCCCCCCCATCCTGCCCCCAACTCCGCCACCATCCTGCTCCTGCAGCTCCATCCTGCTCCTCCGGCTCCATCCTGCTCCTCCAGTTCCATCCTGCCCCGCTCGCTCCATCCTGCTCCGCTCGCTCCATCTTGCCCACCCACCACCATCCTGCCCTGCTCGCCACCATCCTGCCCCCCATCCTGCTCCACCCTGCCACCATCCTGCTCCTCCCGCTCCATCCTGCTCCTCCGGCTCCATCCTGCTCCTCCAGCTCCTTCCTGCCTCGTTCGCTCCATCCTGCCCCCCCCTGCCACTATCCTGCCCCGCTTGCCACCATCCTGCCCCCCCTGCCACCATCCTGCCCCCTCCTGCAACCATCCTGTCCCCCTGCCACCATCCTGCCCCTCCGGCTCAGTCCTGAACCCCCTCCACCTCCATCCTGCACCCCCCCGGCTCCATCCTGCCCCCCCGGCTCCATCCTGCTCCCCCCCTCCGGTTCCATCCTGCCCCCCCCCCAGCTCCATCCTGCCCCCCGGCTCCATCTTGCCCCCCTTGCTCCATCCTGCCCCGCTTGCTCCATCCTGCCCCCCCTCAACCCCCCGTAACCATCCTGCCCCCTGCTCCATCCTTCCCCCCGGCAGTTAGCGGTCATGTGACCGATCAGCTGATCAGTTTCCCAGGCAACAATGGGTCCTAAAGGCCTGTAGGACCTAGAAGACGGAGGTGGAGCAAGTCGGCGGATAGGTGAGAATCCTCACTGAGGATTTTTTTACTTTTACTGTGGAGGAGCGGGGGGCCACAGGGAGCGGAGTATCACCATATACCATAGTGCTGCTATACATGTACTGTAATGTACTGCCATATACTATAGTGCTGCTATACAATGTGCTGTAATGTACTGCCATATACTATAGTGCTGCTATACATGTGCTGTAATGTACCACCAAATACCATAGTGCTTCTATAAATGTACTGTAATGTACCGCCATATACCATAGTGCTGCTATATATATATATATACATTGACTTAACAAGTTCTGTCAGTCACAGTATGTCAACTACATACATATTCTAGAATACCCGATGCGTTAGAATCAGGCCACCATCTAGTATAGTATAATTGTTTAAGTTGTTGCAGGTTCAAGTCTCATCAAGAAGTTAAACAAAAAATGTAAAAACAAGACCCAACCTTCCACTAACCCTGCTCAATAACATGGCATCCCATAGCAAGTTCATGTAGTCTCTACTAGCTCCAACCCAACTCTTTTCATAGAGATCAGCTCAGAGGAATGATTAGGGTCGCTGTGACAGATGTGGTATAGCAGATGAGGGAATGAAAGCAGGATAGAATAAACAACAAGGAAACCTGCGTAACTAGTCTAGCCCTGGACTGAGGTCCCTGGTTAGCCCTATACCCAGAGGTACCTCAGATGGTGAGGAGGTCTGGGCCATAACACTTAGGGTGCCGTCACACCATCCGACACCGCAGGAGATGTCGGTGGCGACTGGCGGGAGCACACACGTTTTTGGCGCCCCGCCAGTGTCACCGCCCCCGTTTACACGGGGAGACATCTCCGGCGATGGGCCGGTGAGCTGAGAGGTGGCATCGCCGCCGGGGTGTCTCTAAACCCCAATGGCGATGCAGGACAATGGGAGCCTATGGCTCCCATCGCCGGTCAGCTCGCTGGCGGCCGTTTACATGGGGCGATGTAGGGGCGATATCGCTGATGATAGGCCACACCCCTATGGTGCATATGTAATCGGCGGCGATGTCGCTATCTAGGTGTAACGGGGCCTTTACCCTCTGCTCCTCAGCCAGCCCTCACCTTCCACCATGGACAGGGATATACAGCAACCTCCAAAGAAGGAAAAGATTCAAGAAGCTTCAGCACAAGTGCAAAGTTGTCTTCTGCTCACACAGTCAAAGGTAGAGTGAGCTCTATCTGTGACACCTGGTGGAAGGAAGTGGAACTACTTAAAGGCTGAAGGAGTGGAGAATAGAATGCTCTGTTACACCCTTCACCTGTACCTCCACCTGCAGAGCCACACAGCAATACAGCAGCATCTGTAGATTAACAGTCATTGTGCCAAAGGAAATAAACTCAGATTTAAACCACAACAGCAACACACATGGACTGCAGACCAATCAACATGTGACAGCTGCCTGGAAGACAACGCTCCTCTCCGCCAACACCGTGCAGACCCCCTTTTCACCAAGGTCGCTGCAGAAGCTCACCACAGCTGTACCGGAGGGACCAGTCGCTTCCTTGTTTCTACATTCAACTCTGAATCAGAGGGTGTTGTAGAATCCTATAAATGATGCCCGAAGTTCCAGTGGTTCCTTCATTTTCTCCTCTCCTGGAGACTCTCCTGCTAGTTCTCCAATGTAAGTTCTTTTTGTAGACCAGGCTTCACCCCTTAGGAGTATCAATAGTTATTATTAATAACCTTATATAACTGAAGGGGCCCAGGGAGCAGTACTTACCTTTCACCACTAGGTGGCTACATACACATAATTAAAGGTACAGAAAAATGATATTCATTGAGAAAGAACAGATCAGTCTAGTTTAAGGCAAGAAGTAAAATAAGCTTAACTCATAAACAAAGTCTCAATCAGACTTCGCCTTTGCTCAGAGAGGTTTGGGATGGATTGGCCTTCGCTCAGAGAGGTTTGGGATGGATTGGCCTTCGCTCAGAGAGGTTTGGGATGGATTGGCCTTCGCTCAGAGAGGTTTGGGATGGATTGGCCTTCGCTCAGAGAGGTTTGGGACGGATTGGCCTTCGCTCAGAGAGGTTTGGGACGGATTGGCCTTCGCTCAGAGAGGTTTGGGACGGATTGGCCTTCGCTCAGAGAGGTTTGGGACGGATTGGCCTTCGCTCAGAGAGGTTTGGGACGGATTGGCCTTTGCTCAGAGAGGTTTGGGACGGATTGGCCTTTGCTCAGAGAGGTTTGGGATGGATTGGCCTTTGCTCAGAGAGGTTTGGGATGGATTGGCCTTTGCTCAGAGAGGTTTGGGATGGATTGGCCTTTGCTCAGAGAGGTTTGGGACGGATTGGCCTTTGCTCAGAGAGGTTTGGGATGGATTGGCCTTTTACCGCTTTTCAAATTTTAGATAAAAACAAAAAAAAATATTTAATTTACTGACAGCAAGCAGAGATCTTCAGCTGGAGAGACTTTACAATGGAAAAATAGAAAGCTACAATGACTAAGATTTACATGTAGAGAATGGAACGGCTCTTTAACTCTCAAACAACAATTTAAATGATATTTACATGAAACCATTTGGCAACAAATTATAATGCTATTTTCCTGTTCTAGTTTTATAGCATGAGAGCAAGTAATGCCATCAAAATGTGACATAAATAATGCAAGTCAGACTCTGAAATATTGGGCTGTTTACTCCTGTCACGGATATTGTAAATTGTTGCAGGCGGGTTAGAAATGTACAAATTGGCTCGATTCCTCCATCTTGTGGCCAGTCAAGTGTATAACACATTGACTAAATGTTCTCCACATACTTTTATTAGGTATCCATAGTGTCAAACTATGCATAAATGAAACGTAATAGTCACTAACAACATACTTATATATTGTAGCATGATTTCATTGGCAACACTCGCTAGTCAAGCTCAATACATATCATTATCTTGTGCCACCTACTGTCTAGATCGCATTCATACAATAGTATATGATGTTTGCAACATTTAATGACTCTTTTTGGCCGGATTTCTTTTGCATATCAAAATATTCCCTGTAAAATTTTTAATTGCACAAGTAAAAGAAGTTTGAACACGTCACCAATTTTTTAAAGGGAACCTGTCGGCTGTTTTAACCCTTCGGTCCTGAAGGAATGATGACGCCCATCAGGGTGTCATTAGACCAGTGAGACGGGGGGGGCGCGGCCCTGGAGACACCGCCTACCCGTCAGGAACGCCCCATCGTCAGAGATTTTGTACATTTAAAAACTGTTCTATTCCACTTTTCTAAATGCAAGATTGGTCAGAGAGGGATGGTTAGGACAGTGGTATGTGGCTGCAGGGACAGGTAGGGATAGGTTAGAAGGGTTTAAACAGCTGACAGGTTCCCTTTAAATACATTTATCTATAAAGGTGCTATTGACAAAAATGGCACACCAGATGTCGGTGATAATCTATCCAATCCACAGAGGCCAAAAATGTATACCTCAGATGTCCATAAAGTAAGTATAAGTAGAATTGTTTTAAAGAAATCAATAAGTAATGTACTCACCCTCCATGGGCTGTACGCACTCTCAACATGCTAGACTCCATTACTGAACAAAAAACACACTCAAATCCACTTAAAGTTTGTTTTAGATAAGTTTGTGAAATGCTGGAAGAACATAGTCTGGTCACATAAAACAAAAAATGAACCCTTTGGATGCCATAATACACACCATGGCTGGAGGCCAAAAGGCAAATCACCCCCAAAACACCATACCAACAGTGAAGTTTGGAGGAGGGAACATCATGGTGTTGGGCTGTTTTTCAGCACACGGCACTGGTAAACATCATATGATTGAAGGAAATATGAATAGACATATGTGTGTGGAAGAATGGACCAAACTCACACCTGAGCAATGTATGCCACTAGTTTCTCCAAACAGGAGGCGTCTTGCAGCTGTCATCACCAACAAAGGCTTTTTACTATGCATTAAATAAATTTCAGTAATTGTGATCAATATTGTTTCCCTGTGTCATCTTACACATCAGTAAATTTATCGACATCTATGGTTTGATTTCATTGCCTGTGTGCATTGGATAGTTTGTTACTGACATCTGGTGATAACTTCATGTCAATAGCACCTGTAGAAATATTTACTCAGAAAACTGATTATGTGCTTAATACTTACCGTACTTTACCCACTGTACATTTATATTCCTCAAATTAAAGATAGAATACACCAACAAAGAACAGTACTGGAATGATAGAAATCACAGGATGGATAGACTTGGTAATGTTATGCCAATAATAAAAAAAAATAGAAACCTAATTTCCAAAACATCTTGCTTTATTCATTATAAAGTATGAGTACTGTGCACAGAAATCCTCCACTTACATGCCTGCTCTGCTATCAATGAAGTTAGGAATGGTTGTCCGATTAATAATTTGCCAAATTCAATGTAATTCTACACAAAGATCAAAATCAGCTGCTGGCAGCTCCCTTTGCAATTGTCAACTAATGATCTTCCTGGTGTGTTCAATGGGAGACAAGTCTGAAGATGTTGCAAGCCATAGTGTTTTGCATAGAAAACTGACTCAAACTGATGGTGTCGCTGTCAGAGGTAACATCATCCTGCTGTGACTGAAACTGACTCTCCATAAATGTATAGGCAAAGAAGGTAAATTATGGCCTGTGTTTGGTAGAATTACTGCCAAACATCTCCTGTGATGTATGGCTCACGGCCAGGGGAGGCCTTGACCCGGGAGGCAGTCACATGTTGGCAGCCCTAACAGTAGGTGAGGAGCGGGGGGGGTGGTAGCAGAGTTTGAGAGTTGAGGATCACGGCCAGGGGAGGCCTTGACGGCAGTCACATGTTGGCAGCCCTAACAGTAGGTGAGGAGCGGGGGGGGTGGTAGCAGAGTTTGAGAGTTGAGGATCACGGCCAGGGGAGGCCTTGACCCGGGATGCAGTCACATGTTGGCAGCCCTAGCAGTAGGTGAGGAGCGGGGGGGGTGGTAGCAGAGTTTGAGAGTTGAGGAGTGGGGGCGGAGTGGTAACGGAGTTTGATAGTTGCCGACCCTTCTGTGCTAGCGGAGTTTGAGAGGTGAGGAGCGAGGGATGGGAGCTAGCGGAGTTTGAGAGGAGAGGGTCCTGTGATTAGGGTTAGGCACTTTCCCTGGAATCCACGCCAACTCCTGTGATTAGGGTTAGGCACCACCAAAGGAGGGTTAGGGATAGGGTAGGGAACCAGGAGGAATAGCCATTATTTTTTTTTTTCAATTCTCCCTGTTTTTCGTATGAGGCACTTTTTCTGGATTTTTCTGGATTTCTAACCCTAATACTAACCTTTAACTGTGGTGTGATCTCTAAAATGTGGCAAAACTCCCTTTTTGACTACCCCACCCAGCACCCCTATTCACTCCAGATGTCCCGTAAGATTGTTGGGGAACAAAGCCAGCCCACCCACCCCAACCTAGTACTAGTAGCGTCCCCAAATGTACTAGTAGCGTCCCCTATTGCGAGCCATACAAGCAACAAATGTACTAGTAGCGTCCCCCTATTGCGAGCCATACAAGCAACAAATGTACTAGTAGCGTCCCCCTATTGCGAGCCATACAAGCAACAAATGTACTAGTAACGTCGCCTATTGCGAGCCATACAAGCAACAAATGTACTAGTAGCGTCCCCAAATGTACTAGTAGCGTCCCCTATTGCGAGCCATACAAGCAACAAATGTACTAGTAGCGTCCCCAAATGTACTAGTAGCGTCCCCCTATTGCGAGCCATACAAGCAACAAATGTACTAGTAGCGTCCCCCTATTGCGAGCCATACAAGCAACAAATGTACTAGTAACGTCCCCTATTGCGAGCCATACAAGCAACAAATGTACTAGTAACGTCCCCTATTGCGAGCCATACAAGCAACAAATGTACTAGTAGCGTCCCCAAATGTACTAGTAGCGTCCCCTATTGCGAGCCATACAAGCAACAAATGTACTAGTAACGTCCCCTATTGCGAGCCATACAAGCAACAAATGTACTAGTAGCGTCCCCCTATTGCGAGCCATACAAGCAACAAATGTACTAGTAACGTCCCCTATTGCGAGCCATACAAGCAACAAATGTACTAGTAACGTCCCCTATTGCGAGCCATACAAGCAACAAATGTACTAGTAACGTCCCCTATTGCGAGCCATACAAGCAACAAATGTACTAGTAACGTCTCCTATTGCGAGCCATACAAGCAACAAATGTACTAGTAGCGTCCCCAAATGTACTAGTAGCGTCCCCTATTGCGAGCCATACAAGCAACAAATGTACTAGTAACGTCCCCTATTGCGAGCCATACAAGCAACAAATGTACTAGTAGCGTCCCCCTATTGCGAGCCATACAAGCAACAAATGTACTAGTAACGTCCCCTATTGCGAGCCATACAAGCAACAAATGTACTAGTAACGTCCCTATCGAGCCATACAAGCAACAAATGTATAGTAATGCCTAGCGAGATACAGCCAAATGTACTAGTACGTCCCCTATTGCGAGCCATACAAGCAAAATGTACTAGTAACTCCCCTATTGCGAGCCATACAAGCACAAATGTACTAGTAGCGTCCTATTGCAGCCATACAAGCAACAAATTACTAGTAATCCTATTGGAGCCATACAAGCAACAATGTACTAGTACGTCCCCATGCGAGCCATACACAAAAATGTACTAGTACGTCCTATCGAGCCATACAACAACAAATGTATAGTAGTCCCCTATTGCGAGCCATACAAGCAAAAATGTACTATATGTCCCATTGCGAGCCATACAGCAACAAATGTATAGTACGTCCCTATGCGAGCCATACAAGCAAATGTACTAGTACGTCCTTTGCGAGCATACAAGCAACAAATGTACTGTACGTCCTATTGCGAGCCATACAAGCAAAATGTATAGTAACTCCTTGCGAGCCATACAAGCAACAAATTACTAGTAGCGTCCCATGCGAGCCATACAAGCAACAAATGTACTAGTACGTCCCTTGCGAGCCATAAGCAACATATAGTAGTCCCCTATTGCGAGCATACAGCAAATGTATATATCCTATGCAGCATACAAGCAACAATGTACTGTACCTATTGCGAGCCATCAACAACATGTAAATCCTATGCGAGCAACAGACAAATGACTGAGCGCCCCAATGTACTATACGTCCCTATCACACAACACAAATGTACTAGTATTCCCCTATTGCGAGCCATACAAGCAACAAATGTACTAGTACGTCCCTATTGCGAGCCATACAAGCAACAAATGTACTAGTAACGTCCCTATTGCGAGCCATAAACAAGCTAAGCAAATGTACTAGTAGCGTCCCCTATTGCGAGCCATACAAGCAACAAATGTACTAGTAACGTCCCCTATTGCGAGCCATACAAGCAAAATGTACTAGTACGTCCCCTATTGCGAGCCATACCAAAAATGACAGACCCCAAATGTACTAGTACGTCCCCTATTGCGAGCCATACAAGCAACAAATGTACTAGTAACGTCCCTATTGCGAGCCATACAAGCAACAAATGTACTAGTAAGTCCCTATTGCGAGCCATACAAGCAACAATGTACTAGTACGTCCCCTATTGCGAGCCATACAAGCAACAATGTACTAGTACGTCCCCTATTGCGAGCCATACAAGCAACAAATGTACTAGTACGTCCCCTCAAAATGTACTAGTAGCGTCCCCTATTGCGAGCCATACAAGCAACAAATGTACTAGTACGTCCCCTATTGCGAGCCATACAAGCAACAAATGTACTAGTAGCGTCCCCATTGCGAGCCATACAAGCAAAATGTACTAGTACGTCCCTATTGCGAGCCATACAAGCAACAAATGTACTAGTAGTCCCTTTGCAGCATACAGCAAAATGTACTAGTACGTCCCTATTGCGAGCCATACAAGCAACAAATGTACTTACGTCCCAAACTATGTTGCGAGCCATACAAGCAACAAATGTACTAGTAAGTCCCCTATGCGAGCCATACAAGCAACAAATGTACTAGTACGCCATTGCGTCCCTTCACAACAGCAACAATGTACTAGTAGTCCCCTATTGCGAGCCATACAAGCAACAAATGTACTAGTACGTCCCCTATTGCGAGCCATCAAGCAACAAATGTACTAGTAGCGTCCCCTATTGCGAGCCATACAAGCAACAAATGTACTAGTAACGTCCCTTGCGAGCCATACAAGCAACAAATGTACTAGTACGTCCCTATTGCGAGCCATACAAGCAACAAATGTTACTAGATGGGTCCCAAATGACTAGTAGCGTCCCCTATTGCGAGCCATACAAGCAACAAATGTACTAGTAACGTCCCCTATGCGAGCCATACAAGCAACAATGTACTAGTAGCGTCCCCATGCGAGCCATACAAGCAAGATGACGTACAACTATGGACATCAGCAAAGTAGTAGTACCTATGCGAGCCATACAAGCAACAAATGTACTAGTAGCGTCCCATTGCGAGCCATCAAGCAAAATGTACTAGTAGCGTCCCCTATTGCGAGCCATACAAGCAACAAATGTACTAGTAGCGTCCCTATTGCGAGCCATACAAGCAACAAAATGTACTAGTAGCGTCCCTATTGCGAGCCATACAAGCAACAAATGTACTAGTAGCGTCCCCTATTGCGAGCCATACAAGCAACAAATGTACTAGTAGCTTCCCCTATTGCGAGCCATACAAGCAACAAATGTACTAGTAACGTCCCCTATTGCGAGCCATACAAGCAACAAATGTACTAGTAGCTTCAGATGAGCTACAGCACAAATGTACTAGTAGCGTCCCCCTATTGCGAGCCATACAAGCAACAAATGTACTAGTAGACGTCCCCTATTGCGAGCCATACAAGCAACAAATGTACTAGTAGCGTTCCCTATTGCGAGCCATACAAGCACAAATGTACTAGTACGTCCCCATTGCGAGCCATACAAGCAAAAATGTACTAGTACGTCCTAGACCGAGCCATACAAGCAACAAATGTACTAAGTAAGTCCCTATGCGAGCCATACAAGCAACAAATGTACTAGTACGTCCCATGTACAGATAAGCGTCCCCTATCGAGCCTAAAGCCAATGTACTAGTACGTCCCTTGCGAGCCATACAAGCACAAATGTACTAGTACGTCCTATGCGAGCCATACAAGCAACAAATGACTAGTAGTCCCCCAAAACAATTACTAGTAGCGTCCCCTATGCGAGCCATACAAGCAACAAATGACTAGTACGTCCCCTATTGCGAGCCATAACAAGCAACAAATGTACTGTAACGTCCTATTGCGAGCTACAGCAACAATGTACTAGTACGTCCCTATTGCGAGCCATACAAGCACAAATGTACGTACTAGCGCTACGCACAAATGTACTAGTAGCGTCCTATTGCGAGCCATACAGCACAAATGTACTAGTAGTCCATTGCGAGCCTACAAGCACAAATTACTAGTACGTCCCTATTGCGAGCCATACAAGCAACAAATTGTACTGCAGCTCCAAATGTACTGTAGCGTCCTATTGCGAGCATACAACAAATTCTATGGTCCCCATTGCAGACCATACAAGCAACAAATGTACTAGTAGTCCCTATTGCAGCCATACAAGCCAATATAGTACGTCATTCGAGCCATACAGCAACAAATTACTAGTACGTCCCCTATTGCACCATACAGCCAATGACATAGTCCCTATTCGAGCCATAACAAATGTACAGTACGCCCTATGCGAGCCATACAAGCAACAATGTACTAGTACGTCCCTTGCAGCCATACAAGCAAATTATAGTACGTCCCACAAAGAATTACAGTCTCCCTTGCGACACAGCAAAAATGACTAGTACGTCCTATTACCATACAAGCAAATATATACTCCAGGCCATACACAAAAATGTCTAGTAGTCCCCAAATGTACTATAGTCCCTGCAGCCTACAAGCAAATTACTAGTACGTCTATTGCGACCATACAACAAAAGTCTATAGCTCAATACTATACGTCCCTTTCGACTACAGCAAATCTGTAGTCCATTGCAGCCATAAGCACAATGTATAGTCTGGTCCCAATGTACTAGAACGCCAATTACTATAGTCCATTCGGCACAGCACAATGACAGTAGCCTCACCACACAAATGTATTGCTCCATGACCAACAAGCAATGTAAGTACGTCCCTATTGCGAGCCATACAAGCAACAAATGTACTAGTACGTCCCCTATTGCGAGCCATACAAGCAACAAATGTACTAGTAGCGTCCCCCTATTGGCGAGCATACAAGCAACAAATGTACTAGTACGTCCCCTATTGCGAGCCATACAAGCAACAAATGTACTAGTAACGTCCCTATTGCGAGCCATACAAGCAACAAATGTACTAGTTGCGTCGACCATACCAAATGTACTAGTAGCGTCCCCTATTGCGAGCCATACAAGCAACAAATGTACTAGTACGTCCCCTATTGCGAGCCATACAAGCAACAAATGTACTAGAAGCACAAATGTACTAGTAGTAGCTCCCAAATGTCTAGTACTCCCCCTATGCGAGCATACAAGCCAACAAATGAACTAGTAGCGTCCCCTATTGCGAGCCATACAAGCAACAAATGTACTAGTACGTCCCCTATGCGAGCCATACAAGCAACAAATGTACTAGTACGTCCCCTATTGCGAGCCATAAACCTGCGTAGCGCAACATATGTACTAGTAGCGTCCTATTGCGAGCCATACAAAATGTACTAGTAGCGTCCCCTATTGCGAGCCATACAAGCAACAAATGTACTAGTAGCGTCCCCTATTGCGAGCCATACAAGCAAAAATGTACTAGTAGCCCATGCGAGCCTCACAAAATGTACTAGTAGCTCCTATGAGCCTCAAAAATGTACTGTAGTCCTATGCGGCCACACAAATGTATAGTACTCCATTCGAGCCATCAGCAAAATGACTAGTCCTTCGAGCCATAAAGACAATATAGTAGCCATGCGAGCCAAGCAAATAGTATCCTGCGAGCATACAAGCAAATGTACAGTAAGTCCCTATTGCGAGCATACAGACAAGTACTATAGTCCTTGGAGATACAAATGTATAGTAGCATGCGGCCAACACAAAGAAGTAGTCCAATGACAAGTAGTCCTATTGGAGCCTACAGCCAAGTATAGTACGTCCTTGCGAGCATACACAAATGTATAGTCCTATTCGGCCATAAGCAACATGCTGTGTCCCTTTGCGAGCCCAGCCAATGTATGTAGTCCTGGAGCATCAGCCAATATAGCTTGACACAAATGTATAGTAGTCCATCGCATAAGCCAATGTACTGATTGCGTCCAAATGTTGTAGTCCTATTGCGAGCCATACAAGCAACAATACTGTACGCCTTGAGCGTCTCCTATTGCGAGCCATACAAATGTACTAGTAGCGTCCCCCATTGCGAGCCATACGAGCAACAAATGTACTAGTAGTGTCCCCCTATTGCGAGCCATACGAGCAACAAATGTACTAGTAGCGTCTCCTATTGCGAGCCATACAAATTTACTAGTAGCGTCCCCCATTGCGAGCCATACGAGCAACAAATGTACTAGTAGTGTCCCCCTATTGCGAGCCATACGAGCAACAAATGTACTTGTAGCGTCCCCCTATTGCGAGCCATACGAGCAACAAATGTACTAGTAGCGTCTCCTATTGCGAGCCATACAAATTTACTAGTAGCGTCCCCCATTGCGAGCCATACGAGCAACAAATGTACTAGTAGTGTCCCCCTATTGCGAGCCATACGAGCAACAAATGTACTTGTAGCGTCCCCCTATTGCGAGCCATACGAGCAACAAATGTACTAGTAGCGTCTCCTATTGCGAGCCATACAAATGTACTAGTAGCGTCCCCTATTGCGAGCCATACAAGCAACAAATGTACTAGTAGCGTCCCCTATTGCGAGCCATACGAGCAACAAATGTACTAGTAGCGTCCCCTATTGCGAGCCATACGAGCAACAAATGTACTAGTAGCGTCTCCTATTGCGAGCCATACAAATGTACTAGTAGCGTCCCCTATTGCGAGCCATACAAGCAACAAATGTACTAGTAGCGTCCCCTATTGCGAGCCATACAAGCAACAAATGTACTAGTAGCGTCCCCTATTGCGAGCCATACGAGCAACAAATGTACTAGTAGCGTCCCTATTGCGAGCCATACGAGCAACAAATGTACTAGTAGCGTCCCCCATTGCGAGCCATACGAGCAACAAATGTACTAGTAGCGTCTCCTATTGCGAGCCATACGAGCAACAAATGTACTAGTAGCGTCTCCTATTGCGAGCCATACGAGCAAACAAATGTACTAGTAGCGTCTCCTATTGCGAGCCATACAAATGTACTAGTAGCGTCCCCCATTGCGAGCCATACGAGCAACAAATGTACTAGTAGTGTCCCCCTATTGCGAGCCATACGAGCAACAAATGTACTAGTAGCGTCTCCTATTGCGAGCCATACAAATTTACTAGTAGCGTCCCCCATTGCGAGCCATACGAGCAACAAATGTACTAGTAGTGTCCCCCTATTGCGAGCCATACGAGCAACAAATGTACTTGTAGCGTCCCCCTATTGCGAGCCATACGAGCAACAAATGTACTAGTAGCGTCTCCTATTGCGAGCCATACAAATGTACTAGTAGCGTCCCCTATTGCGAGCCATACAAGCAACAAATGTACTAGTAGCGTCCCCTATTGCGAGCCATATGGTACCTTTACACGCCGCCACAACAGGATGGATACCAACGGCAACTTCACGTGCACGAGCACGGCCGAACGGTTACCAACGGGAACCGCACCCTCTATACATGCCGCCACAAGGTGCGCTACGCTACGCTACATCTACAGCTACATACATCGCGGGTGTCGCAAGTAGCCGTCTGTAGCTCAGCGTACCAGCTTTACACACAGCCACCACAGAGTGATCTGGGAGCAACAAAGGCAGGACGTAAAACAAATAGGCGTGCCACAGACCTGTACGCCGCGCCCAAACCACAACCATTGGCCAACACTACGGAGTTGTGATTGGGCACGACGGAAAGGGCGGATGGCCGAGACGTGCCGTACTAGTGAACGGAGTGTGGCACGGAATAAGCGCTTGTGACATGGCGGAGCCTGGCGAATGCATCCAAAGCGATGGTAATGGGTCACGCTAGAGCGGTGGCCAGTCACATATCCCGTGTGTATTAAAGTAGCGGTCCGGGGCTATGTGTGCGTAGTACAAGTGTTTGCCGTGTCACGCACGATCAGCGCTTGTGACAGCCGCGTGTGCAGATTGAACTGAGGTGCGTTTGTGTGCCACACATTAGCGTCTTACAAAAGACAGTATGTGCCTTTTCTGTCAAAAATCTGTGACAACTGTGGCGAAGTATGTGTATGTATACAGGCTGAATGGGGTTTAATATATGTGCTGACAGATGTGAATGTAGTGGAACAGCTTCCAAGGCACAAAGTCAAAGATCTGTGTGACAGTGTATTAGCAAACACCTGACAAGAATATGTCCTGCATCAATGTGCTGTGTGCAGGGGACCCTCTGCCTACAACAAAATAAAGGATCATGTACGCACAATGGCCACAAACACTGTTGGGCAAAAGACTTTCCGAAAAACATGGCTACCCACACATATTGTGTGCACAATCCCAGCCAATAGGTGGCTATGACATCCCAGGCCCCCACCCAACCCTGCATCACATTGCCCTCCTCCACCAAGTAATCAGGCTCACACAGATGATGTTGGATCCAACAGAAAAAGGTTTAATATATTGCATGAATCTTGACCTTGTCTTGTGCAAACAAAATATACATGAAGTAAAAACATTGTAGAATTCAAGAGCAGGTGACATTAATCAGGCAAATTCAATGGATAAGCAAATCACCACACATTGCAAACTGTGCATGGAAAAAATACTAAAATAACCTAAACTAACTAACTAAATAACTACATAATGAAAACTCATGCACATAATGCAAACAAAGAGAATGGAAAAGGTCAACCAAACATTAAAGGGGTGCAGCTAACCTGCTGTCACCTCCATTGAAAACACAAAAAGCAACTCCCAGAGCCAGCCACATTATATGGCCTGGTCCTGCCAGCTCACTGCACCAGACCCATTGAAGTAGGAGCAGTAAGCTTCTCTACTGTCCCTGGCCTCCTGCCGAGTGCGGCCATGGCTCTGCGGCTGGAGTGGCACAATCACATGGGCCTCATCACGCCAAGACCCTGGACGGAGCTCCCCTGTTGTAGCGTCTGCATTATCTACATAACCTCCTGGCGTGTATGATGCCCTATCCCTACGACGCAGGAAGTTATGTAGCACACAGCAGGCCACCACTACCGCGTCAATAGACTCCGGTTTCATATGTATAGGTGTATGAAAAATCCGGAATCTATTGGCCATTATCCCAAACGCATTTTCAACTACTCGGCGGGCCCGGGATAGCCGGTAGTTGAAAATGCGTCTCGCAGAAGTAAGGGCCCTCTGGGGATATGGCCGCAGTAGGTGTTCCTGAAGTGGGAAAGCTTCATCCGCCACAAACGCAAAGTTGAGATGTTCGGTCGTGTGCTCATTTGAGGGTAAGTTTAGCCCACCATTCCCTAGTAGTGTTGCCAAGGAGCTTAGGGCAAACACCCCCCCATCTGAGTTGCGACCGGGCATTCCAACATCCACGTAGAGGAACTCATAGTTGGCATCTACTACAGCCATGAGGATTATACTACAATACCCTTTGTAATTGTAATACAAAGAGCCAGAGTGGGCAGGTTTGGTAATCCTCACGTGCTTACCATCCAATGCCCCGCCACAGTTGGGGAAGTTCCACCGGGTTTCAAACCCTTGGGCCACTTCCAGCCATTCTGCAGCGGTTAATGGCATTTTCATGTAGGCTGGCTGCAGAGCTCTCCAGATGGCCCAACACGTTTCAGGGATCAGGCGGCTCAGCAGGGGCAGGGAGACACGTGACACGTATGTGAGGGATGTCATGGACTGCCCTGTAGCCAGGAACCGCAAAGTGATCGCCAACCGCTCAGCAGCTGATACTGATGGGCGCATTATAGTGTCCTGACGCGCTATCATTGGCCCTACACGCTCCAATAGGAAGGTGAAACAGTCCTCGGGCATACGGAGATAGTTTCGGTAATCATCAGGACAGTTAAGCTCCAGCTCCCGCAACAGCTGCATGTGGCCCCGGGTTTCCCGCCTCAGAAGCCAATCACGGGTCCACATCCGCCGCTGTCTGCGCCTCATCAACCTTTCATACCGATCCTGATACCACATTTGCTCTTCCACCAACGCAAGAGCCACGATAACATTGCGGTCATGGATATTCTGCATCCTCAATATCAGCACCTGTAGATGTGAAAGCACAACATGAGTACATAGAACAAAATGTGTGCAAGTCAGCAGGTTCAGCAACCCACACCTCTTTTCCATTACACACTATAGCCAAGAGGATGGGATCTCTTGTGTGGGCCCAAAACACAACCCTGAAGCAAGGACGGCAAACACCCAGTAGTCACCCCAAACAACATGGCACACGGCGATTGAGAGTGGCCTCCTCTACATCAACGTCAATGGGAGCTCCCAAAATTCACACATCTGCACCTAGGTGAGTTAGAAAGGGACATGTGTCACCAATAATGTTGGTCAAACAGGTCCCATAATCCATGACACAGCCCATAATGTCAATTGATTACAGTAAAAATGAGAAGAATAACGAATGTGACGTACCCCGATATGGAAGGTTGAGGAAGGCTACATGAACCAAACCACATTGCACATGACTGCGGATGGTTACCCATGGTGTAATTGGTTTTTGAAGGTGTCATTTTAAATACACATGTATGCCATGTCTGGCGCCCAACACCTCAAAGCCCTGGGTCATCCCATTCCCGTTGAACACAGTCTCCATTGGCCACAACCAGTATGCAGAAATCGATCCAGTCGACATGAGTGACACAGTTCCGTCTACAGTCATGCATCCATTCTCCTGTATGTTGTCTGCAAACAAACACAGCAATGTATCTCAACAAAAGTGTCAAGGCCCACACAAAATGCCGTATCCTAACCCACACACTACACTATATGTCGTCCCCAAAAATACAAACCCCTATATCGGCCGCTACACCAGTCTCCGGCGCTCTCCAAGAACATCAACATATGCACCCCACCCTGCGCCAATTCCATGTGTGTCCACAAAAACTTACCTAATGGGTCTGGCCAGCAAGCGTAATGTTTGGCGGGATGGGCAACTTTTAAAGGGCCGGCAACCTATCACGATTCTGCGATCTCCACCAATTAGCGGAAGGCAAATCCGCACCCAGGTGCCCCTTCAGGATGTGCATTATTGTGTCCGCTGTGATTGGTGTCCCGGACTATAAAGGCAGGTCAATGGCCACTGCTCCGTGTCCAGACGTCGATGTGCATTGAGCTACTAGTGTCCTGTTTGACTTCTGTTGCTCTGACGGTAAGCCTCTTTAGCGGTTTGTAAGAAAATGTAATGAACGCAGCTGGTTCTGGCACAGGCAGCTTAGGCGATGTTTGTATGGCGATGTTAGAAGCGGCATGCAAATATTGAACACGTAATATTAAATATGTGAACCTTATTCTGTGTCGCCCAGTAGCCAGGTAGTGCCTCTACTTATATAGTGTAAGTATGTATTGCACCTTCTGCTTTTTGGCAATGGTAAAAGAGCACGCTGTTATTTCTTTGGCTGGTACTTCACATCAACATTTCAGGGGTGGTAGAATTGTGGCGGACATTCCAGGGATGTTGGGTACATGTGTTAAAATGGGACTTCCACGTCTGGAGGAACACCTACATGATCATCTGGGTGCACATTACATGTAGTATGTGCAGTGTTGCCACACACCCAGCCCGCCTTTCTCATATAGTGACCCCTTACCATTGTGGACACTGGCCAGGTACTAGTTAGCACACAACGTCTTAGGTCACATGTTGCCCTCTACAGGTATGTACGCACACACCGTGTCAAGGTGTGTTGCAATAGGTACATTGGGGACAGAAATCATGTTTGAAACATCTGTAGGTGGACACCGATATCCGGGGCTTGATATTGGCAGCATACATGTGTTTGACTTAGTAGCGGTCTGAGATTGAGAAAATGGCACACTCATGGCCAGTTTCACTCCACAAAATAGCTGCATAGATGATCACTGTAGAAAGTTAATGATTATGTGTATGATTGTGGCAAGTTTTGAAATGTCGGTATGCCTTGTGTTGTGACTGTGTTCTTTTTGTTTTATTTATATCATCGGCAGATGCCGACGGGTACTGTGGAATTGGAAACCCAGCTTCTCACGGAGTATCAGCGGCACGAATGTTTGTGGCGCAGCTCGCTGCCCGAATATAAAAATCGGGCAGCGAGGGCCGAGGCCTACAGGAGTCTTGTGGCTCTGGCAAATCGCTTGGAGCCAAGGGTAGGCAAGACGTGGGACCAGCCTATGGTGGCACTTAAGATCAAGAACATGAGGTCGGCGTTCATGCGGGCTCACATTCAGTACCAGCGTCGTCGCTCAGGGGCTGGAGCAGAGGAGGTACCATCACCTACCCTATGGTACTATCCCCTCTTCACCTTCATCCTGGGCGAGGTTCGCCCGCATCGAACGACCACCAACTGCCCCGTTGCTGCGTCCCATGTAGGCCCGGCTGCATCACCACCTGCGCCACAGGAGGTGGGTAATTGTGTGACAGTGGTGGGCCACAATGTTTCCTTCACATGTGTGCTTCGATAAATCCTTCACACCAAATGTGTTGCCATATTTACCTCCTTGCTGCGGCACACCTTGGTGTGTCAATCTATCTGCCCTCCTTCCCTGACTTACCAGACTTTTCTATTCTATGCTTCCAGCCGTATTGCAATGTTGCTTCTTCCACAACATCTTGGTATGTTTAGGTTAGTTATTTAAGGGTTTCAAGATAGCAGGTGGTTTGTTCTCAAACAGCCACATAGTACCATGTAGTAAATGGTGCTGTCTCACATGTGTGTTGGCTTTGTTGCCAGTGGGTTAAAGGTAATTGAGTGAGGGGTGGATTCTCACCATAAAGGAGTCCTAATGGGAAGGTGCCCAATATGTGTCATTGGCCAGCACAGCCCCCAGTATCAAGGTGTTGTGGTGACATGTCCTAATATTGGATTACGGCTACGTGACAAACAACTAATTATGTATTTAGCTGAGCTCCTGGAATGGTCGAGGTGAGTGTACAGGAGAACCACTGGTGTTGGGGTCTTGAACCTTATTTGCTTTACTGTGTTATTCCTCATTTTGCATTCTGGTAGTTGGGCTTGGTGTGTGTGGGAGTGGTATATAGAGTCCTGTTGTGAATGTATACAGTTGATATTGCCTCCACTAATGGTTTTTTTGTTTTTATTTTTTCCCCACCCACAGGCCCCAGAAGAGGACGGCTCCATTGCCGAGGATTCTGTTGCTGATGATGCTCAGCCCATGACATCTGGGGCTGAGCAGGAGGGCGCGGCGAGTGATGTGGGTCCAGGCCCAGGTCCCAGCTCCGGGATCCGTCGCCGCCGACGTCCTGCACCACCTGAGACGGAGCTGGCGACCTGGGCCCGACGCGTGTTGTTGATGAACAACGGACCCACATTGACCCCGACGCCCTCTGCATGAGCAACAGAATGCGAGGGATGGACCGCTCCAGAAGAAGATCCTTCTGGGGGTGTTCCACAATGCCTGATGCTGCCGAGGATGGGGCCCTTCAATGGGCTGCCACGTCCCCCTCCCCCATGCAACACACCTTGTGGCCCCTTTCACCAGCTGCCCCATCTCGGCCCGTGAGAAGACCGGCCCCGCCACAGTCACCCCATCCCCCCTCAAAAACATCGTCGTTCAACCAGACGTTCTGGGGCAGGTCGGGGGTGCCCTCAGAGGAGGGGGGATGCGGCATTGTCAGAGCCGACAGAAGAGGAGTAATTTGGACACTAGTAGCCAATGCACAGAATTGGCAGTCTGGACTTTATAATTTCACGATTTTGGTTTTATATGTATATTTTGTTTATTGATTTTTGGCCAAAATTAGTGGTTTTTTTTAAATTTTTTTTCCCACTTACATTATAAATTATTTGTAATTTATTTTTAATTCCAGGCTGGAATAAATTTTTTTTATTAACACAATTGTGTATTCATTTCAGAATAAGGATTGTTGGGTTTTTGGGGGTGAATGGAATTGTGGCCAATAATAGGTTTCCCCAAGCAACACAATATGGGCCAGTGCTCGCTCAGCAGGATCACCATCGGTTCATTTGGAATGTCTTTGCACATTCACAAAGGGATGTTGTGATGTGCCTCACATAGTTAGGTTATGGTGAGTTTTGGTCACCAAATATTAGTAAGGTCACATGAAGGAGCGTATAACAAAGTTAGAATAGCATTTTATTGTAAACATACATGTGTCACAGACATTTGCCATCATACAAGGGAAGGCTTAGGCCCGATGGGGCTAGCCAGTCCACACTTGTATGGTCCCAATGTGGGACAGTATAGGGATTGTAGGCCAGATGGGGCTAGCCGGTCCACACTAGTGATGGGGCCCA
>JARQOC010000010.1:15909234-16008140 GCA_033576535.1 Allobates femoralis
TCCTTTAAAAGAAGGACAATATGTTAAAACACCTAGTTTTCTGATAAAAATCGACAAGTTATTCCTCCATTAAAAGAATTAGAATGTGATATTACATTTGACTATCAAGACTCTCACTGCCCCTGAAGATGATGCTTGCACAGTTGTGCTCTCGTGCACCCACTATAATAGTAGCTGATGGGTAGGAGAAGTATTGTAAGAGGAAGATCAGCAGAAGCTTTTCACAAAAGTCACTCTACGCTTGTAAATAACTACGTACCAGTTCTTCTTCATCTTCTTCATCATGTCGGACACCACACCAACACTTTTTCTTGTATTTATCTGACCAGAAGCAGACAAGATTGCAGACTGGTCTAATGAATAGTGGTTTAATATTCTTCCCATGTTCATGGCCTGGGAATAGATGAATAACTTTTTATATCAGTATATAGCTTTAATATAGCATTGGCGTATTACACGTTGGGAGGGGCTTAATCTACATTTTAGCGGCAGGAGCAGACCCGGCATTTGTGTATATTCAATGGTGAGGGAGGAATAAGATTCTGTCTGACCTTCATCACCAATAATAAATATCAAAATTCCACTTAGATATTAGTAAAAAAAAATAAAGACGTTACCAACCTGTTATAAAACTGATCAGAAGCCCAGCGATGATGCACCCAAGGCAGCCCACAGCACTGTAGTAAAGGTAGGATATACTGTACCAGTTATCTGCCAACACTGACCTGATGGTAAAAAATCATTTGTAAAAAAAAAAATTAGGGAGTGGAACCATAAAATGCATATTTCTTCACCCCCTGTGCTTTATTGCCTGGTGTTACAGGCCGCTATAGTCAGTTATTGATCTGCATTAAAAATAGTCAAACTTTGAAAAAAATCAATAGTGCAAGCAGATATAAAAAATAGCATTGGTCGAAGAACAGGCTGGCAGTTATGAAAAATAAAGGGGATTTTTTTGGATAGAACGTGACGCCAAAAGTCATTTATACAACCAATGGATGAATGTAACGTCAGGTTATAAGCTTTTATTTACGTAACATGGATAAGCGACATAACTTCTGTCTGGGACTGTACAGCTCTGCAGCCGCTATTCCATGATGTGACCAGTTTTTCATGCTAAAATAGATGAAAGGTTCTCTATAAAAGGGTTTATGTTTCATAAACAAGTAAAAAGTTTTTTTGTGTTGCCGGACACCCCCTTTGATGCATACATACCTTGCTGGTGGAATAGTGGTAGCCAGGGTTGTAGGAAGAACTGTGGATAATGTGCCATTGATAGTTTCATTAAGTAATTTGCATTGATCTGTCCTTAGTATTAGAGGAAGTGTTTTCGATACGGGCGCAGGGTGTATAAATCCTCCAATGCCAACCCAAAATGACAAGGTGAATCCTGTCAGCATACCTCCTAAAGCCCCCTGGAAAGTACAGATTATAGGATTACAAATAAATTAGATCATTGGCCCCTTTCACATCAGTGTTTTTGCTGATTTGCGGCAGATTTGCTGCATCTGCCGCGTAAGGGCTGCACTTGCGGCAAGCCCCATTCATTCTCTATGGGATCTGCGGCAGGTGCGGCAAATGCGGTCTGCACTTGCGACACTTGTGGCACATGAAAAAAAATGCTGCTAGCTGTGATTTTTTGACCTGCCACAACTGCCGCAAGTGCCGGTGACTGCATTTGCTGCACCTGCTGCGGATCCCATAGAGAATGAATGGGGCTTGCCGCAAGTGCAGCCGTTACGCGGCAGATGCAGTAAATCTGCCGGATCTGACGCAAATCAGCAAAAACGCTGATGTGAAATGGGCCTTAGAAACTCTTATTATATCAACAATATTAATAGAATATAAGTAGATTATTACCGTTCTTCTACATTGCGAAAAAAAAAAGGCCATCAACAATGTGCAAATATATGTAGGAGATATTTCTAATGATCTTTTTACACCTAGGTCTACACCGATCACAAAACGACTCATCCACTACTTCAAGAGGAAAGAAGGTTTAATCATAATGACAGATGTGGATTCTTTACTGTAAGAGCAGTGAGACTATGGAATCTCTGCCACATGATGGTGTAATGTTCGACTCACTAAACAATTTAAAGGTGGAATTGGATTCTTAAGAAAAATAATATTATATGTTATGGTTTTTCACTTTGCGATCAGACATTGATCCAGGGAACTATTCTGATTGCTGTGTGTGGAGCCAGGAAGAAATTGGTTCCTATTACAAGGCAGGTTGCATCAGCCTCTTGGGGGTTTTGTCTCCCTTTATGCCTACACATTAGTTTAGTTGTTGTCAGGATGACTTAAAGGGAACCAACCACCTCAGATCACCCTAATACACAGTTAGTACATGTCCCTGCACCCTAAGGATACCTTTTCCAGCACTGTTTTTGTGTAAAATCTTGCATTAGTATAACTGATATAAAGAGTTTATAAACTTACTAGCCTGGAGACATCTGGGCGTATCCCTCCTTCTGTTATACTTCAGGGCTGTGCATTGCATGTCTGTGCTCCCCCTCCCTCTGTGCCTGCTGCCCTGCCCTGATGGGCGTGATCGTTATCTCCTCTGCACAGAGGGAGGGGGAGCACAGCCATGCAATGAATGCACAGCCCTGAAGTATAACAGAAGGAGGGATACGCCCAGAAGTCTCCAGGCTAGTAAGTTTATAAACTCTTTATATCAGTTATACTAATGCAAGATTTTACACAAAAACAGCGCTGGAAAGGTATCCTTAGGGTGCAGGGACATGTACTAACTGTGTATTAGGGTGATCTGAGGTGGTTGGTTCCCTTTAAGCCCCCGCCACACCTAGCGAGATCGCTGTTTCGTCACAGGTTTTGTGACGCAACAGCAACCTTGCCAGCAATCTTGCTATGTTTGACACGTAGCAGCGACCGTGTCGCCACTGAGACATCGCCAATCGTGTCTGAATGTCCCGGACCATTTTTTGATTGTCAGGTTCCTGCTGGCCAGGATGCATCGGTGTGTTTGATGCCTTAACAACAACCTTGTTGGCGACTCATTTCTCATCCATGTAGGTCTGAGTCGTCAGACTATCTGCTTTGTGACAGGGTCCCAACGACCGCCAAGGTCATTATACTGGTCATCATAGATCAGACTGTTTGACATCTCACCAGCGACCACGTAACGACGTTCCAGCGATCCTTACCAGGTCGTATAATTGTCAGGACTGTTGGAGTGTCGCCAAGTGTGGCGAGATCCCTAGGGTAAAAGGGAAACTGAAGTGCCTAGACTGCCCTTCAAGCTAAGGAGCCCTCAACTCACCCTCTCTCAGGGTCACTTCTGACAGTGGAAAGGCCTGAATCTCCACCGTAGCCCTGCTCCTGCTCAGCGCTGAGCTGATTCCCACTCCCCTACCCCCTTCCCCCTCAGAGCTGGGAAGTAATGAAACCCACAGATAAAGACTGACGGGAGGAACTAAAACACAAGCTCTCAGCACTTACACACAGGGAGAATACAATAAGTGATTTGGGAGGAAACAAATGCAAGCAGGAGATACAAATACAGCAAGGAAGTTTCCACCATACACCAAACAAGTTACAACTGTGTTCCCAGAAACTGGAACACCGCATCACAGATCGGTCCTGCTAGAACAAGCTGAAGCTATATCGGCATAAGAGAATAAGCTTTAATACTAATTGGGGGAAATATAGAATGAAAAGAGGTTGGTCTAGTAGTGGACAACCCCTTTCATTTTTGTACTAACAATTAGGGTGTTTTACAATATGTTTATATTTTCTGGGATTATAGTGGAATTCCAAAATACACAAACCAGAGTATTTCCTTCTTATACTCTTAGGCTGGCTTCACACTTGCAGATGCATCTGCAGCGTTTTGCAGATGCATCTGCAAGTATCAGCATGCAGACCGCGGCCCCTATGTTTATAATGGGGCGCACCGCGGTCTGAAAGCACTCATTCATTCCTATATGTGAACCGTCCGCAGGTGGATGCCTGCTTACAGATCACACACTCCCGCCCGCACCATGGACGTGAGATGTCGCGTCCATGGTGCGGGCGGGAGTGTGTGATCTGTAAGCAGGCATCCGCCTGCGGACGGTTCACATATAGGAATGAATGAGTGCTTTCAGACCGCGGTGCGCCCCATTATGAACATAGGGGCCGCGGTCTGCATGCTGATACTTGCAGATGCATCTGCAAAACGCTGCAGATGCATCTGCAAGTGTGAAGGCAGCCTAAAATTGTACTATTTAGAAGACTCTCTTAAATAGTCACTGTTGCTTCAACATGCAAGACATACTTGTACGAGTATAGCGGGTGCAGCTGCACCTATTATATATAGTCATAATAATGCTCCTAAGGATAGCTATTCATAAATGCAAAAAAGGGTGCAGTGTGCTGCCGTCCCGTGTATTTTTATGACCATGTATGGTGCACATATGCATTCATTTAATACTAAAGGTACTCATTGTAGTACATTTTAGGGTGTGGCCCCCTCTAGTTCTCAACACCCTTATTAACCCATCATTCCCACACAAGTTATTAATTGTGAGCTATACCTGGTTGACTCTTCACTCTTAATTCAGATGGGGCTGTTTTTGGCACATGGAGATGTAGGAGGACAATAGTGTTTGGGGACCATCGATATTAAAGTCACACCTTGATTTAATGGCTATTACACTCTTTGATCAAAAATCGCTAACTAAGAGCCAGCTGTTTTTAAGAAGTATAGCAATATTGGAGATCAGCTGTTTCATTAATGTCATAGGCTACTGTCACACTAGGTGACATCGGCGTCGATTTTGGCGGCAATGCAGGGGCGTGGCCTATCGCCGCCGACATCGCCGGTGCGTCGCCTAGTGCGACGCGGCGAAAATTAGGCGAAATGTCACCTCAGAATGATCGCCAGGTTTCACAACACTGCTGTGAAACCTGGCGAACTGAATAGGGCGATCAGGCATGATCGCCCTGTGTAACGCGGTGACCCACAATGTTTAACATGTTTAACAATGTTGCCCAGGAACCCAGCGAGCGGTCGCTGATGCTACTTGCAGGCAAGTGCGCCGGTGAGTTGCCATGTGTGACATCACACCGGCGGTGTCGGCAGGGATGTGCGCACCCGTGATTCCCCGCCGACATCGCGGCAAGGTGGCACCGTGTAATGGGCCCCATAGAGTGGGTTGGTGCAATAGCAAATGCTTCTTATGGTGAAAGCTAACAGAAAAAACGAAAAAAATTAAGAAATGGACCCCAAAAAATAATTTCAATTTATTTCATCCAAATAATCAAAAATTTAAAAAAATTGTGAAGAAATCAACAATGTAGATGAAATAATTGCTGCGATGAAGAACACAGCTCAGGTCAGTTCTGTGTCAAACCGTCCTCCTTAAACAAAAGACAAGACAGTCAAAGTTGCCATTTCTAGGCCTTACCTTCCAGTTGGTCCATGGGAACAAAATGCCCAAAGTGAATAATCCTAACATGGGACCTCCGCACATCCCGTGGATGCTAAGTGCAGCCTGTGGATATAGAATAATTAACAGAAATGAAGGAGAGTTATTAATAATCCTGTATCAGATATTATTGTAACTATATAACAGTGGCATTCAACCTGTTCTGCTGGGTTCACATTGCATTTGACACTATATTCAATGGCTCTATTAGGGTTTACGTTGAAACCTTGCAAAATTGGATGTGAGCATATGTGCCGAAGGGGCCATAGACTATTGTTATCATTTTCAACCGGATACGGCTTGTTGAGGCGCACCGCCAGATGTAATTGACTAGGTCTTGCTGCCCACATTCACTAGGTGTATACAGCTAAAAATGATGCATGGGGGAGCACATTACGACTCTCTCTGCATCAGTCAATGTCCCAGTTGGTTCATGCGCCAGAATCAAATTGTGAGGGGGTTTGAATACAAGCCCCAAAAAAGCCACTGAATGTAGATGCAAATGCCATGTGAATTAGCTTGATGAAGGATCTACTCATCTAATCTTATCCAATCGACCCCCTTGCATTATGAGGGGTGCAGATGCGTTGTATGACAACTTTTTTTATTTGATCCCTCAATAATGGTATCAAATTGTCATGTTAGATGAATACTGGATACCAGACTGATTGATATGACTCTCAAGAAGTTAATATTCACTGACCTGTACAACTCCACCCATCAGTGACGCAACTACCGCCATTACAGTACAAAGAATACCAAACAGGATACCTAAAATATAATAAAGGATCACAATATTGCAATTGCAATCTGCACTCAGTCTTATCTCATCTTAAATTAGGCCCTTTTCACATCTATGCAGCCCCTGCGTTCGCCTGCCCTGTGCTAGCGCAAATGCAACCACAGGTGCATTTACAGGCAAGTGCAGCAAAGCGCATAGGCGCATAGATGGCTCGCCTGTGCTCGGTGCACCCATTACCTGCTATGGCCGAGCACAGCCGAGCGCAGGAGTTTAAAAGCCGGAAGCGCAAGTGGGAAAGAGCTGATGTCACCCACTCGCGCTTCCGGGTTTTCGGCTCCTGCGCTCGGCTGTGCTCGGCCATAGCAGGTAATGGGGGCACCGAGCACAGGCGAGCGCAAGAGCAGTGCACCTATGCGCCTATGTGCATGCGCTTGCCTGCACTTGCCTGTAAATGCACCTGTTCTTGCATTTGCGCTGGCGCATGGCAGGCAAATAGATGTGAACTAGGCCTGAACTATCCAAGTCTATGGGGGCACAACAAATTTGGATCCCATTCGGATCAATCATATAGCGTCTGATTTTTATGGATACATTGCAATTCTTTAACATATCAAAATGTACCGTACTTTATATTATAAATTTTAATAGCTGCTGCCGTATAAAATTGACTAATTTCTTTATACACTTCTGTGAACGTACCATACCTTTAGTTATTAGATTAATGTATAAAAGGATTGTTCACCTGTAAAGCTAATTATTTTTATAGCCTCTGTGCATTTAATATACTTTAAGATACAAATTTTGTCCATAACTTCGAATTAGGGCCCGGTTGCACGATGCGTATGTCACCGCAGCAAATCCACGCCAAATATGCAGCTGCGTGTTTTCCTATCAAAGTCTATGGGAAACAAATGGTGCATTTTTTTCTGCAGTGAATCTGCTGCAGTTTTGATTGCGGGAAAGTTTGCTGCTTGTCAATTCTTGCTGCAGATTTTACCGCATTTTTCACCCAAATACCCTTATGTTAACTAAAAATACTCAGCCGATACGCAGCAATGTTGGCACTATGCGATGGTAATGCTTATTTTGCGCCTATTTTACATTACAATCCGCAGGAAGTGATAAAGTAGAAGTAGGGGAGCAGGATTTGAAATTTTTTTTTTCTATTTTGTTGACCAAAGTATCCAATCTTTATTGAAACAGACACAAAGCAACGTCAAATACTCATCAAAAAAAAAAAGCATCAAAAATGCACCATGCGGACAAGGAGGGTTTTAATAAATTTTTCAGCCAGTAGGTACACATTTTGGAAGTCAAAAATCTGCATCACCTCAGCATGAGAACACAGCCTTAGGCTATGTGCCGACCGTGCACCAAAATCGCTTGACCGACATTTTTGTAATGAAAGTCTATGTAACTTTACAAAAGCTGTACCCTCAGATGCGTTTTTTGGCACTAGGTTTTTGGTGCAAAAATACCCTGCGTTTTTTAATGTCCCTGTACTTACGTTGCCCGTTTTTGGACAGCATTTTTCCCATAGACTTCATTCTTACTCCAGAAAAATGTACTACAAACAGATAGGTATCCTCCAGTCCATTTGTGGTGCGTTTTTACTTCGATTTTCAAAACAAAAATGCTGCAATACTCACCGTCCCCATCGATGTCATGGTGATTCCCCTGTGATCTCTGGTGTTTCTTCCCGCCGGTTTGAAGGACCTCCTATCAGAGTCAAAGCCTGCACACCATGTGACAGGCTGAGTCACATGGTGCAAGGTCCTTGGAGGAGATAAAGATATCTCCTGCCGGTATATGGAAGAGAAATCACCGGAGATCACCTGGGGAGGGTGAGAAATTGTCTGTTTGTCTGTGTCTGTCAGTCTCTGTGTGTCCCCTTAATTCTGCTGCATTTCTGTGCTGCATTTGTATGCGCACAAATGAAGAACCACGCACAGTCGTCACAAATATGTTTGTGCTGCTTTGGCTGCATTTGTATGTGCACAAGCGCAGAACCACGCACAGTGGGCACAAATCTGTTTGTGCTGCTTTGGCTGCATTTGTATGTGCACAAACGCAGAACCACGCACAGTCGTCACAAATATGTTTGTGCTGCTTTGGCTGCATTTGTGCATATACAAATGCAGCATAAAAATGCAGACCAAATAATTATGCACAGTGGGAACTTAGCCTTAGACTATGTTCACATGCAGAACTTTTGGTCGCGTATACGGCAGTGGCGCTTTGTGCTACTGCATACCAACGTCGCGTTTTTCCCGAGGCACTTTCCCCATGACCATGTTAACATGTAGCCTATGGGGAAAGCACACCGAAAAAAATGCCAAGAATAGGCATGTCAATGATTTTTGCGCGAACAAAAATATGCGGCAAAACGCTGTGTCTGCACGCCTTCCAGCAAAAGCCATAGCTTTTGCTGGAAGGCATATCCAGCTTTCTTTAGCACTGCTTTTACGCGAACGCTCAAAAGCGCCTGCATTATGCTACGTGTGAACGTAGCCTCAGAGATATAATATCCTCATGTTCTCTTCTGTCTCCTACTTCTTGTTAGTCTATCAAATGCACTGTTTCAAAAAACAGGGCAAAGATGGAAGAGAATATGAATCAGACTACACAGGGATTGTTTGTAGTCTGTTACCATGGAGACACATAGTTACCATGGAGACATCGTAGTTTGCAAAGATGCTTTATTTATTTTTTAATAAAACAAGCAAATAAAATAATCAAGTTAAAGAACATTTAACACGCAAAAAGAACTACACAATAAATGTACAGTACAACTATTCCTGTTTATTCTATAATAGTCAATACTCACATAGGCCTTTACTAATCCAGGTACTTTTTCTGTCTGATATATTCTTGAAAATGTTCTTAACGATGTCTTCATAGGTGACAGTAGCAAGAGCGTTGATGCTGGCGGCCACCGTGCTGTGACACAATATCAAATATCAGATAAGAAATAAATATCACGTGCCATGTAGAACTCCATGCTAGGAGCTGGCTAGACAATGAGAATCAAAATGGAGGACTGAGAGTTTTTTTTTTGTTTGCTATGCAAATAAAAGCAAGAAAATGGTGATTAGCAGTGAAGAGGATGGCAACACGCTGCACCGGACATCCACCGGACTGGACAATCTGGATTTACAGAGTGCAGGAGAATGTAAGATATTTTTGGGGGGTATACAGGGGGAGTCAGAAGATAGTATACACTAGGGATGAGCGAGTAGAATCATTACTATTCGGTACTCGATGAATAGTAACGATATTTGGGCTACTCACTACTCCCCGATAGTGATGGGCGAATCCTAAATTACTCGGAATCGCTTGACTCTAGCGAGTCCGACCACAGGACTCGCTACTCGTTGCGAGTCTAGCGAGTCCAATGTTAATGAATGGGGAAGCGAGTAATAGCGAGCAGTGTGAGATTTACAAATCGCAGATGTGTCTCGGAAGCTTCAGCCTGAAGCAATCCTAGTTTTGTCATTTATTTGCATTGGACTCGTTTACTTTTTAAGTAATCGCTGGGAAACTCGCACAGATAAGAGTCCTGTCTGCTCTGTGTGCTGGTTGCCAGCTCCAGGGTCCTAGAGCCCGCCTGCTGCCTTATGTAGCAGAGCTAAGATTGTTCTCAGTCTGCTCATTCCCTGTGTACAGACATGAATGTCTGTGCACAGAGATGATGTAGCAGAGCTGAGATTGTTCTCAGTCTGCTCATTCCCTGTGCATAGACATCTATATCTATGCACAGGGGATGTAGCAGAGAGGACATCGCGTTTTGGACTGCGTCGGACGGAAGAGGATTTTTTTAATTAAAGATGGAGTCCGTAATGGCTTTTTTTTTTATTTCTAATAAAAAAATTTCTTTGTGTTGTGTTTTTTTTAAAACAATTTAATAGAAATTCATGGCGGTCATGTCTAATATTGGCGTGACCGCCATAAATTTCGGGCTTAGGGCCAGCTGATAATACAAAGCTGGCCCTAACCTCTTTATTACCCAGCGTGCCACCGCTACCAGGGCCGCTGGAAGAGCGGGGTTCAGCGCCAGAGGATGGCGCTTCAATGAACGCGCCATCTTCTGGGGCGGCTGCGGGCTGCAATTTGCAGCGGGGGGTGCCCAGAAAGCTTGGGCATCCCTGCGCTGCGGATTCCAGCCCCCAGCTGCTTAGCTGTACCTGGCTAGACATAGAAATTGCGCGGAGCCCCACGCATTTTTTTTTAATTATTTCATGAAATTCTGAGATTCTGACTCTGACTCTGAAATTCATGAAATAATAAAAAAAAAATGTGTGGGGCTCCGCGCAATTTCTATGTCTAGCCAGGTACAGCTAAGCAGCTGGGGGCTGGAATCCGCAGCGCAGGGATGCCCAAGCTTTCTGGGCACCCCCCGCTGCAAATTGCAGCCCGCAGCCGCCCCAGAAGATGGCGCGTTCATTGAAGCGCCATCCTCTGGCGCTGAACCCCGCTCTTCCAGCGGCCCTGGTGGCGGTGCACGCTGGGTAATAAAGGGGTTATTACCAGCTTTGTTATACAAGCTGGTATTAAGCCCGAGATTCTTAATGTCAGGCCATGTTTGACCCAGCCACTAAGAATCTCCAATAAAGGGTTAAAAAAACACAACACAGAGAAAATTTTTTATTTGAAATAAAAAAAAAAAGCCATTAGGGACTCCATCTTTAATTAAAAAAATCCTCTTCCGTCCGACGTAGTCCAAAACGCGATGTCCTCTCTGCTACATTCCCTGTGCATAGATATAGCTGTCTATGCACAGGGAATGAGCAGACTGAGAACAATCTCAGCACTGCTACATCATGTCTGTGAGCAGGCGGGCTCTAGGACCCTGGAGCTGCACAGAGCAGACAGCTGGACTCGGCTCGCAATGTAACAGCAGTTATTTGCGAGTTTCCCTGCTATCACTGGCACAGTAGCCGAGTCTAATGCAAACAATGGCAATCCTAGTTTTGTCAGCGTTTCTGACAAAACTAGGATTGATATTGATTTGCATTGGACTCGTGCGAGTAATCACTGGGAATCTCGCAGAGTACCGAGTCCTGCGAGTCCCTTACTACTCGCCGAGTAACGAGTCCTAGCGAGTAGATTCGCCCATCCCTACTCCCCGAGTCTCTTGTGATTACTCGGGAGTAGCGATTAGTCCTTTAACTTTTGCAGTGTATCTATATATACACTGTGAAAGTGCACTAAAAGTGAAGAAAAGTTGTTAAAAAATATCATACTCACCTCTCCGACGCCGGCAAAGAAGACATCCGATCAACGACAAGGACCTGTGAGTCTGACAGCCAATCAGACGGCTGGTAGCGATCTGGCCAATCAGATGGCCAGACGTTACAAACCACCTGATCGCTACCTGAACGTGCATCAATGACCTGGCAATCTGGCCAATCAGGTGGCTGGTAGCGATTACGTGGTTCGTGACATTAGGCCATCTGATTGGCCAGATTGCTACCAGCCATCTGATTGGCTGTCAGACACGCAGGTCCTTGTCGGTGATCAGATATCTTCTTTGCCGGTCTCGGTGCAGCCATTGGATAGGTGAGTATGATATTTTTTTATTTCTTAACATCTTTTATTCACTTTTAGTGCACTTTCACAATGTATATATAGATACACTGTGAAAGTACTCACCCACCCATTCACTGGCATTGGACTCGCTATACTGGCAATGAGTACCGAGTACCTGGACCTACTTGTTGTGAGTATAGCGAGTCCGATTATTGCAGTACTCGCTGATCCATTGTATACACCTTCATGGAATGCAGCACAGGCGCTGTTTAAGGTGGGTAGTCTGGTGACAGGTTCACTTTATCAATCGAGCAATATTTTTAAGAATTGATCTTATTTATATTCAATGGTTTGTTACCTTAGTGTTCCGCTGAAGGCACATGCTACAAAGAGGCCCGGAAGTCCAGGCATTTTATCAAATATGTGCATGACGAAGTAGGGCATCATCTAGAAAAACAAATATGAATGCTGGATCCAACTCTGCACAAACATTGTGAAGGCTTAATCTATTTATTGGCTAATAACAGAAAAGACCAGGATAATTACAAAGATTGATAGCTTATTTTAAGGGTATGTAGAATGAATTATACTTTTTGGGCTGACACTGGCACTCTAAATTATTTACAGTATTGTTTATTGATTGACTTTTTATTCTGCCATCTGGACTCAGGAAAGCGCACATGTCCACCATTATGACTTCAATTTCTTTCTATACACATTTAAAGCACCACTTCAGTTTTTTGTCTCCAGCGCTGGAATGGTGCTTTAAATATAAGACCGCCCCCGAGGAGGAGTGGAGAAGGGCCTGCATTTTCACTCAAACTCCCAATGGCTTGCTTGGCTCAGGAGAGAAATTACAAAATTTTGGTTCGATGTTACCAATGCCCAGCCAATCCACATGCGGCCTTACCCAGTGTCCCGGACAGTTGTTGGAGGTGTGGGGAGTCGGAAGGTTCCATGACACACATTTGGTGGGAGTGTGAGGGCATAAAGCCATTCTGGCGATCGGTATTCCAACTGTACGGGAATGTTAGTGGGCAGGCACAGGTGATGGCACCGGAGATAGCTCTACTATCTATACTCCCGGGTTCTGTGAGATCCCAAATAGCAGATTTGCTGAGACTCTTTTTGACAGCATGAGAAAAAGTGGACCGGTTTTGACCATGTTAAGGGCAGACTACTCTGAATGCATTAAAGAAGAAGGAGGAGAATGAGAGTTCTAATGCCCAAGTAATTTTACCACGTATTTACTGTCCACACCAGTGTATATTGCAAATATAAAGTTTTATTAAATGCAGTGGATACAATAAATAAACGTGTAACAAAATAAGGAATGACAAGGATTAAGGACAAAAAGAGGGAGACAAATGACAAATGGGCATGAGAGGCAGGGACAGTATATAACAAGGTTCAGAGGGGTAGTAAAAGTGCAAAGTGCTAAGAGTGCATAGATCAGGGTAATCGGTCTAATAGAACCCTGATCTACCGTAACTTGTAATAAAGTGCACATGAAGTCACTTACCCATGAACCTAGTAAAGGGTCCCCGCACGCTCTGCCCACTGGTCCAATAGCCCTGACACGTGTTTCGCATCGGCTGCTTCAGGGGGCTAGTGGTCACTCTTAGCACTTTGCACTTTTACTACCCCTCTGAACCTTGTTATATACTGTCCCTGCCTGTCATGCCCACTTGTCATTTGTCTCCCTCTTTTTGTCCTTAATCCTTGTCATTCCTTATTTTGTTACACGTTTATTTATTGTATCCACTGCATTTAATAAAACTTTATATTTGCAATATACACTGGTGTGGACAGTAAATACGTGGTAAAATTACTTGGGCATTAGAACTCTCATTCTCCTCCTTCTTCTTTTTGACAGCAGCATGAACAGTTATACCCAGGTATTGGAAAACAACCCTCACTCCCCCCCTGACGGACTGGTTGTTGGAGATGGGTAAATTACACTGCCGAAGTTACCAATGACAGGGATCGCTACCTCAGGATATGGAGCCCTTGGGTCCTGTTTAAGGATTCCCGGGCCTTCCGTGCCGCCTTCTAGAGGGAGGGTATGGGTGAGACTGTGGCCCCGTGAGACTTTTACCACCAGAGGGTTGAGTTGGCATAATATGATTATTACACTTTGTGGATATACGGTATCTTCTCGCTACAACCTCCCCCCCCCCATTGTCCCTATCGCTATCTTCTCTCTTTTCTCTATCTCCCTTTTTACCTTTCCCTACCCCGCCTCTCCCCCTCCTCTTGCTTTATCCACTCTTCCATTCTTCTCACCTGGTAGTAAGCTTACGTTATACAGCGGTTTTCCTAACTAGATTTTGTCCTATAAGACAATGGAGTTCAGTAGCTAGTTACGACACAGGAACGACCATTTAACATGGGAGAGAATAGGGGAAGTTGTACTTCACATCGTTGTTGGGCTGTCACACAGCATGATCCGGCCACAACATCCATCCAATATCGGGCAGTTGGAGAGCACGCTCATTGGATCCCGATAACGTTTTGGCATCGTTCGTGCATTGTATTGGACATTTATAACATACAACGCACGAACGATATCGAGGCCAACGCACGAACCACGTGACTATTTATCGGAGTTGGACGCCGATATCGGGACGTGTAAAGTGGCCATTACATTTAAAACACCACTGCAGCAACAAAGTACAAAAAAACCACTGGAGTGTTGCTTTAACACATCATTGCAACAAGCTAACAAAACCTTAACAGGCTGCATTACAAGCTTATAGTACCATCATAGCTCATGGGGAACCACCAGAATTGTAATATGAAAAAATAAGAAATTATTTCCATGGTTAATGAATAATTAATTTCCTAATTAATCTTCTTATTATTAACTAGCATGAGATATCTGTGTGCTTTCTATTAGTGACAACGCATTGCTGATGACGTACCTGGTCAGGAGCGTTTATGAATCCAGCAGTCCAAGGATCACAACCTTTGTAGTGTGCGTACATCACTAAACCAGAGAAGACTGCACATACCAAGATTACCCACAGACCCACCAAGTTAAGATAAAGAGCCCTGAAAAAGAAGAACACTTTATTTGATATGTGGGATTTTACCAGGAGAAGATGTAATGTTTAATCTAATAGTATGTAGGTAAGCAGTAGCCTCAGCCGAACTCTGGACTATAAGAATGATAAAATTCCTTCAGTATGGAAATTTCAGTATAAACCTTCTTTCACTTAAAGAACTAGATAGATAGATAGATAGATAGATAGATAGATAGATAGATTGATTTGTGGCCAAAAGTATTGACACCCCTGCAATTCTGTCAGATAATCCTCCGTTTCTTCCTGAAAATGATTGCAATCACAAATTCTTTGGTATTATTATCTTCATTTAATTTGTCTTCAATGAAAAAAACACAAAAATAATTGTCCTAAAGCCAAATTGGATATAATTCCACACCAAACATAAAAAGGGGGTGGACAAAAGTATTGGCACTGTTAGAAAAATCATGTGATGCTTCTCTAATTTGTGTAATTAACAGCACCTGTAACTTACCTGTGGCACCTAACAGGTGTTGGCAATAACTAAATCACACTTGCAGCCAGTTGACATGGATTAAAGTTGACTCAACCTCTGCCCTGTGTCCTTGTGTGTACCACATTGAGCATGGAGAAAAGAAAGAAGACCAAAGAACTGTCTGAGGACTTGAGAAACCAAATTGTGAGGAAGCATGAGCAATCTCAAGGCTACAAGTCCATCTCCAAAGACCTGAATGTTCCTGTGTCTACCGTGCGCAGTGTCATCAAGAAGTGTAAAGCTCATGGCACTGTGGCTAATCTCCCTAGATGTGGACGGAAAAGAAAAATTGACGAGAGATTTCAACGCAAGATTGTGCGGATGATGGATAAAGAACCTCGACTAACATCCAAACAAGTTCAAGCTGCCCTGCAGTCCGAGGGTACAACAGTGTCAACCCGTACTATCCGTCGGCGTCTGAATGAAAAGGGACTGTATGATAGGAGACCCAGGAAGACCCCACTTCTTACCCCGAGACATAAAAAAGCCAGGCTGGAGTTTGCCAAAACTTACCTGAGAAAGCCTAAAACGTTTTGGAAGAATGTTCTCTGGTCAGATGAGACAAAAGTAGAGCTTTATGGGCAAAAGCATCAACATAGAGTTTACAGGAGAAGAAAAGAGGCATTCAAAGAAAAGAACACGGTCCCTACAGTCAAACATGGCGGAGGTTCCCTGATGTTTTGGGGTTGCTTTGCTGCCTCTGGCACTGGACTGCTTGACCGTGTGCATGGCATTATGAAGTCTGAAGACTACCAACACATTGTGCATCATAATGTAGGGCCCAGTGTGAGAAAGCTGGGTCTCCCTCAGAGGTCATGGGTCTTCCAGCAGGACAATGACCCAAAACACTTTTCAAAAAGCTCTAGAAAATGGTGTGAGAGAAAGCACTGGAGACTTCTAAGGTGGCCAGCAATGAGTCCAGACCTGAATCCCATAGAACACCTGTGGAGAGATATAAAAATGGCAGTTTGGAGAAGGCACCCTTCACATATCAGGGACATGGAGCAGTTTGCCAAAGAAGAATGGTCTAAAATTCCAGCAGAGCATTGTAAGAAACTCATTGATGGTTACCGGAAGCGGTTGATCGCAGTTATTTTGGCTAAAGGTTGTGCAACTAAGTATTAGGCTGAGGGTGCCAATACTTTTGTCCGGCCCATTATTGGAGTTTTGTGTGAAATAATCAATGTTTTGCTTTTTGCTTCATTCTCTTTTGTGTTTTTTCATTGACGATAAATTAAATGACAGAATTGCAGGGGTGTCAATACTTTTGGCCACAACTGTAGATAGATAGATAGATAGATAGCTAGATAGATAGATAGATAGATAGATAGATAGACTGAATATCTATCTAAATGAAAACTATCAGCATAACAAATACCAAGTCCTGTTAAATACTTATAGGCAACAATGGAAAAAATTGTTGCAAAATGAGTTCAAAAACAGGTGGTAATAGCTTATTTTTATCAATTCAAATGTAACGTGAATAAATAAAGGAGAAACATAAATAAGATCATAGTCTGGTTTATGAGTAACCAATTTTAACAAACAGGTGATAATGACCATTGTTTTCATATGTTGGGCAAAACGCAGTCATTAACCAAAACAGCTGAATATGAGGATCAAAACTGGGTGTGGAACAGTAAAAACTCTGCTGTAATGGTGAGGTTGTGGAAGACAGATTTAGGTCACAGACATACACACGGCAAGACTGGAAACAGCAACAAGGCAGAATGTAGCTATACTGCATTACCAAGGTCTCTCATAGACAACGAATTTAAAGCAGACCTTGGGTTTCTGTGTGAAAAGCACAGAGAAATAGGCAACTTTGGTGTCCAGTATGGAGCTAGCTAATGAGCAGCAAATGGAAGACTTAAGTCCCTTCAAAATTAAAAGATGGCCATCAGTGCCATCAGCTCAAGACTAGTTGGATCCAATATTGTTTGGAGAAGTCTGACCAGAATGGCGGGATTACACGTTGCGATATCGGAGTCCGATTTCAATGAAAAGTCACGTGGTTCGATCGTTGGAGCCGATATCGTTCCTGCGTTGTATGGTGTGAACGTCCAATACGACGCAGGAACGATGTCAATGCGATATCGGGGATTGAATGAGCGTGCTCTCCAATGCTCCGATATTGAATAGGGATTGGAGCCGGATCGTGCTGTGTGAAAGCCCAACTACGATGCGATGTTCAACGTCACCCATTCACTCCCATGTTAAATGGTCGTTCCTGCATTGGTGGGCGTAGACATCGCACGGACGTTGTATTCCGATATCGCAGCGTGTAAACCTCCGATGCGATGCGGGAGAAACATGCACTAAATGCGCGCTCCCCGCGCCATTGAGTTGCGATATCGCAACGATATTGAAACATGTAAACCCACCAGAAGTGGTCTTCATGGGAGAATAGAAAGTAAGGCTAGGTTCAGATTCATGTTAAAGGGGGGTTGCGTTAAAAACATAGGTTTTGGCAGCCTCAATGCTTTGCTAATGCCATGGTTAACGCTGCCAATGCTTACCTATGATGACAGGGCTCCTAGCGCGGCTAAAACGCCGGCATCTGAGTGAAATCTTGTGCTTTTTCCTAACCCGAGAAAAGACGGGTTTGGAAAAAGTATTTTCTCGCGTTAGGAAAAAGTGCGAGATTTCACTCAGATGCCGGCGTTTGAGCCGCGCTACCAGCGCTAACCCGGTGCTACCATTGCGGTAGCACTGAGTTAAGGCTGCCAAAACCTATGTTTTTAACACAACCCCCCTTTAACTTGAATCTGACCCTAGCCTGACAGCTTTGACATGGAAACAAGGCCAAGTGACACAGGTCTGAATCAATGTTAAAACACAAAAAAATGTGTCTGTGACAGAAGTCAACATGTTCACCTATGGGCTGGAGAGCGGTACAATCAATGAATGTCTGCAGACAATATTGAATCATCCTAGAGGGTCGTTGCAAGTTTGGGGCTGCATTTCAACCAAAGGAGTTGTGCATTTGTTCAGTATGACCGGTGTCTTCAATGATGAGAAATATAGGTAGATCCATATCCATTATGAAATACCAATGGAGAGGCATCTGATTGGCCCCAAATATATTCTACAGGAGAACAATGACCTCCAATATATAGTCAATGTCATTAAGAACTATCTTCAGAAGAACATTATTTATTTATTGGCCTTCAGTTCGATCTCAAGCCATGGTGACTTTCGTGAAGACCAGACTATGTACGAGCCGGGTCTTTGGTGCCAGTGAAATATTCCTTGATTTGCTATATACTTTTTTATCTGCATTCTAAAGGATTAGATTAGTAAAAGTTGACGAATAGCAGATACTGTATCAGTATGAAAAACTATTGAAGACACAGCTCTAATGTAAGTCTGCAGGTGATCAAAGCTCGTCATGATCAGGACAGAGCAGAAACCTACAGACCTCAGTATATGAAGATAAATGAACAGCTGATATCTGGGAACTATAAACCTATTTATGACCTATAGAATCACTTAGGCATTCATTGTCTCATTGATAACGTATTATGCATACAAAACAAAAAATATAAATTACCAGGAAGATGTTCCTGTCCGTTATCATGCTGTGTAGAAAGTCTACAAGAGGAAAGTCCATGGTGATATGATCCAAGGAGACTCATGTAAACCCAGGCTATATGGGGTCTTGCATTGGTCTGTCGCTTATATTCTAAAATCATCACAATATGCTGGGATTCAGTGGCAGATGATTGATTCAGTGGCGGACCCATAGACCGGAGGGCCCTGGTGCAGCCATGCTGAGGAGCGCAGGGGGGAAAGGGGTGCTGGCGGCCATCGGCGAGGACCGGGGGGGTGCCAGGTGGGGGGTGCTGGCGGCCGTCGGCGAGTGGCAGGGGGACGGTTGTTGCTGATACGGCTCCCTTACCTGCGCTGCTGAGCGGGCATATGCATTCCTGGGAGCTGGGACGGCAGAGGAAAGGGGGGGCGGGATCAGGCGAGGGAAGCAGGAAGCTTACCTTGCCCGACCCTCCTCTCCTCTGACATCGGGTTATGGGGGTTGGCTGGGGGCCCCCCTGTAAGCTTCAGGGGCCCCCTAGCCGGTCGGGGCCCTGGTGCAGCTGAACCAGCTGCACCACGGTAGGTCCGCCCCTGAAACAAAATAACAATCTTGTAGTTGTGATACCTTTTAATGGTTAACAAAAATAAAGTCAATGTTACAAAGCAGCAAGGCTTCGAGACTTCTCACATCTCTCCATCAGGCACGGCATGACCAAGTATTAGAAGAAACACAAATGTATATACACAACCAGAGCAGATGCAAGGTATAATAAATGGACATTTAAATAAACAAACAGAGCTTAGAGAGAGAATCCTTAATTAGCCAGGATTAGGGGTGTGACAGTTTTTATGGTCCCAGTTTATATGTAAATTCTCAACCTGGGGCCCTCAGTGTCTCCTCAGATTTTGTAGTGAGTCATAAATCATTGTCAAAATCTGAGGCCTCGCTTCCAGAGACACTGAGGGCCCCAGGTTGAGAACTTATATATAAATGGGGACCATTAAAACTTTCACATAACTAAGCCTGATTAATGATTCTCTTTCTAAGCTCTATTTGTTTATTTAAATGTCCATTTATTATACCTTGCATCAGCTCTGGTTGTGTGAATATATTTCCATTTCTTCTAATATTTTGTCAAAACTCTTATCCCCTGTAAATACATCCCTTTTTGAAGTGTCACCCAGGCCACGGGATCAGGCGTTGCCAATATTCCCCGTAACACAGCAACGCTACTCTTGGAGCCTGACACCCGAGTGCCCCAGGGCCTGGGGCTCAACATATCTTTCTGGCATCATGAACAGGATCTCGTGCCCGGTATTACCGAGTACTGTGCGACTTGGACTATTGAAAAGAACTTTGTCCGCCAATGCTTGGCGCCAAAAATGGGTTCCCGCCTTCACTGCAGGAGGACCCAAGATGGCGCCATAGCCATGTACTAAAGACCATGTGCAGGCCCGGGGGTGTGCGTCAGCCCCTAGAAGAAGGAGAGCCAAGACGGAGGCGCCAAAAAGTGTGGCCGCCCCGATTGCCATCAATCAATCAGGGAGCGGCCCACAGGAAGTTCTCCGGGAGTAGCTGCCAATAAAGAGACAAACCGGAACAGAAGGACAGAACAACCAAGGCCCCTTTGTACCTGGCAGCATGGCGGCACCCCGTTGGTATTAAACGCATCTGCTCCTCGGATACTATATTCGAGGAGCAGGCTAAGGACTTGGCATCACGTTTCCGAGAAAGGGGTTACAGTAACCGGAGCATTAAAAAAAGAGTATCTCAGGGTAAAACACACTCCAAGAGCTAAACTTCTTTGCACGGGATGGGGTGGTCGGAGAGAGGACAGCCAATCGGTAAACTGTGGTTCACTACATTACTACCTTTAACCAGGAGTGGTGAACAATCCAGTCTATACTTGAGCATCATTGGCCTGTCCTTCAAACTGATCCCTTTTTGAAGGGCTCATTGTCTGATTAACCCCTTATGACATCTCGCAAGGCAAATAACCTGCGTGATGTACTTGTTAAAAGCCATTATATTCCCTATATACTACCTTTGTTCAGGTCTAATAGACCACTGAGGGGCTGCTTTCAATGTGGGCACTGTCATATGCTCTGCTTCATTCACGTATTCTGATGGGACTAAAACATATGAGATTCGGACTTATATCTATTGTGGCACCCGCTACGTCGTATATTATGCCACGTGCGGGTGTGGTTTGATATATGTTGGCCTTACGTCAAGAGAACTATGGAGACGTGTTAGGGAGCATGTGAACAACATTGCTGCCGCCCGGACAGTAGAGGACCCTTCTACTCTTAAAATGCCTCGCCATTTTAGAGCGTACCATGACTGTGACTCGACCTCCCTGAAAATAAGGGGGATCGATGTCATTCATGTTGGCGTCCGCGGTGGTGACGTGAAGAAGGTCCTTGCCCAACATGAAACATGTTGGATCATGACCCTTGGGACTAGGATTCCCAGGGGTCTAAGTGAATCCTTGAGGTTCGCTCCATTTTTTGTTACATCCGCCCTCTGATTTCTCTGTCACGTGTATCTCGCGTGTTAATTAATTTATGCATCCTTTTATTTTAGATATTTTTGGCTAACCATCTGTACATCTCTGTGTTTTTATTATTCACTGCACCCATTTGATCACAATTTGGCTGCTCATCATCCATCAGCTTGCCTCTGGATTTACCATTGTGTATTTGCAATGGTGTGGTGTGACTTGTTGCTGTTATGTAATATGCAATTGTTATACTTTCAATGCATGTACAGTACAGACCAAAAGTTTGGACACACCTTCTCATTCAAAGATTTTTCTGCATTTTCATGACTATGAAAATTGTAGATTCACACTGAAGGCATCAAAACTATGAATTATCACATGTGGAATAATATACGTAACAAAAAAGTGGGAAATAGCTGAAAATATGTCTTATATTCTAGGTTCTTCAAAGTAGCCACCTTATGCTTTGATTACTGCTTTACACACTCTTGGCATTCACTTGATGAGCTTCAAAGCAGCAAAGCACCCCCACACCATCACACCTCCTCCTCCATGCTTCACGGTGGGAACCAGGCATGTAGAGTCCATCTGCACAAAGTCTCCTCTTAACAGTTGTTGTAGAGATGTGTCTGCTGCTAGAACTCTGTGTGGCATTGACCTGGTCTCTAATCTGAGCTGCTGTTAACCTGCGATTTCTGAGGCTGGTGACTCGGATGAACTTATCCTCCGCAGCAGAGGTGACTCTTGGTCTTCCTTTTCTGGGGCGGTCCTCATGTGAGCCAGTTTCTTTGTAGCGCTTGACGGTTTTTGCAACTGCACTTGGGGACACTTTCAAAGTTTTCCCAATTTTTCGGACTGACTGACCTTCATTTCTTAAAGTAATGATGGCCACTCATTTTTCTTTACTTAGCTGCTTTTTTCTTGCTATAATACAAATTCTAACAGTCTATTCAGTAGGACGATCAGCTGTGTATCCACCAGACTTCTGCACAACACGACTGATGGTCCCAACCCCATTTATAAGGCAAGAAATCCCACTTATTACACCTGACAGGGCACACCTGTGAAGTGAAGACCATTTCCGGTGACTACCTCTTGAAGCTCATCAAGAAAATGCCAAGAGAGTGCAAAGCAGCAATCAAAGCAAAAGGTGGCTACTGTGAAGAACCTAGAATATAAGACATATTGTCAGTTGTTTCACACTTTTTTGTTAAGTATATAATTCCACATGTGTTAATTCATAGTTTTGATTCTTTCAGTGTGAATCTACAATTTTCATAGTCATGAAAATACAGAAAACTCTTTGAATTAGAAGGTGTGTACAAACTTTTGGTCTGTACTGTATATGTGGACTGCAAAGTTTTCATACTTTGCTTTGATATTGGTGGTTGCCTTTGTAGCAGCAACCATGGCTAGCTGATGTACACTGAGGGGTTAATGTTCCCGTGGGCTGTCATATTGTCACCCCTGGACACAGCGCCCGGTGCTCTTTCCCCCTTCCTCCTACGGTGAGCGTGTCATCTCTAACCGCGGAAGCGCATGCCCGGGAGCCATGGTTATGCGTCCTGGCTCCCGGATATGCGCGTCATCAGTGGTGACATCAACGCACTTCCGGCGAGGGTGGAGCGGACCGGAAGCGACCGAGTGCAGCTGCAGTGTCCGGTAGTAGGGCAGAATATATGCCCTTTTGGGTATAAAAACCTGTGGGGACAGGTGCTCATCACCCCCCTGATGAAGCTCATGATAACATGAGAAGAAATGTACATGGGGTCCCAGGGGATATCTCCACTGTAAGGCATTGTGCAGTCTTCACCTTGGTAAACGGGTTATATCCTCCCCATCTGAAGGGAGTTCCAGTGATGGTCTTTTAACGCTGGGATTTTACCTAGGATAGCCTTTGGCACTACATTTATACCTTCTGGGCTATGACTCATGCATGTAACCTTGTTATTATTGCACTTGCACTTTATTATGTATTGCATTGCATTGTTTTGTATGAGCCCTCTGCAACCAGATTTGTGTCCATATATCTTGGTTATGTATCAATTGTCCATTGTGAAGTTGTTACCCCAGTGTAATCTGTATTAACCCTTCCATGCGAACTACCATTGTTATGATGTACTTGTCCTAACATCATTTGTTCATCCTTGTATACCCCAATATGTTGTTTGTTATTTGGAATGTTTATGGGTTAGTGGTGGTTTTTTATCTCACCGCCCATTCTATACGGTTCGTATGGAACTCATATTAATAACTTTATACATTATATGCGCTTTACTTTATGTATTAAATTATTGAAATTCTAATTTATTGAGATGCACTGATACGTGAACTATTCTTAGAATCCATAATCGATCATCACATGTTATTTGCTTCGTTCATGTTAAACATATGGGGAAACTTAGTGACAGATTTTTATTAAACTGAATGGGTTGATAAAACTTACAGTTTTGCGTGTTTCTCTGACTTGCAGGAAATGCACCTCTGTATGGTTGACTGGTTGACTCCATAGATTCCCAACCATGTAAACGTTCCCCCAACTGCAATTGTCCAAAACGTGTGTCTTCTTAATGGGTCCACACTAAAGCTTTAATGAGAGATAGAGGTTTAGTACAGATATTAGAATCATTGGCATAAATTATTGACGCTTATTGCATATATTGATATACAGTACCTATTTTTCAATACTAAGTCATCAAGTATTGGTATAGCTGTTACTTTCCCACTTTTCTATGGTGATGGCCTGATGATGGTAAATGTATTTTCTATGCAATCATAAGAGTTGTCTAGTTTTGAATTACCGTATTTGCTTGATTTGACCTCTATTAATAAACATAAAGTACTGGAGGACCCCATTATACATTCTACATGCTCACTGTGTCCTCCACGTGGTATGTGGAAGAAGGTGCTCTACATAGTAAAACATTTTGTGCTAAATGCAAGACATTATGTGTGGGGGAAGCTAACACTGCACATCACCATCCCCACCATCAGACATGGTGGTGGCAGCATCGTGGGGAGGCTTTTCTACAATAGCACCAGGGAAGCTGGTCAGAGTTGATGGAAAGCTGGATGAAGCTAAATACAGGGCAATCCTGGAGCCACGCCTCAAAAAACGGGTCGTATCTGCGATATCGTTCGCGATATCGTGACGTGTGACGGAACCATAAAGGTCCCGTCACACACAACGACGCAACAGTGATCCTGACAACGATAACGATCCTTAGGGATCGTTGTTGCGTCACTTTGTGATCGCTGGTGAGATGTCAAACAGTCAGATCTCACCAGCGACTCAGCAGCGATCCGGAATGATAGGAGGTCGTTGGGAATTGTCACTCTCGGGCGTAGTATTGAGATCGTTGGTCGTTGTCCCTTTCAAACACAGTGGGAGACCAACGACCTAAAAATGACCCAGAGCACTTTGTAATGATCAGCGATCTCACAGCAGGGGCCTGATTGCTGCTAAGTGACACACATAACGAGATCGTTAGCGAGGTCGTTGTTACGTGATCTCGTTATGTGTGACGGGGGCTTTAGATGATGTTTGAGAAATGTATGGATTCTTATCACATCAATTCTTATAAATAACAACACAGATGATAAAGATAATTACTCAGCAATGTCTAGACGTGACCCGTTTATTGCGGTCTGCCACACTGAGCTTGGCCCTCCATTCTGAATCGTTCCTTCAATGAGAACAGACAAAAACCCGACGACCATAACCACCATCTGGAAGGCATCTGTCCACACAACAGCCTTTAGTCCTCCCTGGTGGAGAAATCAGACGGGCATATACTGTAAATAATGAATAGCAGTGGTGTACATTAAAGGTTATATATCGTTAACTACTTTATATACAGATCTAGCTTTGGGGCAATAAAATATCTAAAACACAAACAGCTTTTCACTCTGTAATTGCTAAGGCTGGTTTCACACTGGCGTTTGTGTCTCGAGGCGTATGGCATGCAGACGCAAACGCAGTGCAAACGCAGCCATATTAATGTGAACGCAGCGGAGAATCTCCGCATGCGTTCACATTCATATGCACCCCAGCCAGCCAATCAGTCTCGGGGGCGGCCGGGAGGAGGAGATCAGTGGCAGAGATCTACTCCTCCCGGCCACAACTGATCTCCCGCTGGTGTCTGCGCGGGAGATTTGAGCAAACAGCTGATCTGACAGCTGCTTAAATCTCCCGCGCTGACACCGAAAGGGTGATATCAGCGCGGGAGATATGAAACAGCTGATCGCTTCTTCAAATCTCCCGCGCCGACATCACCTATTCGGTGTCAGCGCGGGAGATTTAAACCGCTGTCAGATCAGCTGTTTCTCCCTGCTGACACCGGCGGGAGAGCAGCGGCGACTTTAGCTGATCTCACGGTGGCCGCCGCTGATCACTGGCGGCCACCAGGAGATATTTCAATGAGATCCGTAGCGTTCTCCTGCGGTGTCATGTGGAGGACACTGCGGATCCATTGACTTCTATGCGTGGTTTGTGCGCTCACGGGTGCTTGCTGATAAAGCAAGCGCCCGCGACCGCACAAAAAATGCAACAGGGCTGCGTCCAGAGTGCGCTTGGAGGGTGCACAAATTGTGCGCATCCGAGCGCAAACGCAACCGAACGCAGCCAAACGCAGGCACATGCGTTCCCATGTTAAACATAGGAACGCATGTGCGCAAGTGTTTGGCTGCGTTTGGTGCACGGCGTTTGCAAACGCCAGTGTGAAACTACCCTAACAAAATTAAAAACAAAAGCAACTATACCACTAGTGTTAGATAAATGTTTGCTACAGACTATGTATGGCTACAGCTCTGATACAAACTATATGCTCTGATACAGACTATGTATGTCTACAGCTCTGATACAGACTATGTGTCTCCATTAGAGATGAGCGGATAGCTTCACACGACCCCGGTCCATGGTCCAGGTTATTAGCCTTTGGCCAATTGATTTCCTGGCTTGGTGTGACATCCGTTGTGTATTGCGCAGAGTGAATTTGGACAGACTGGCTAATGATAAGCCGAGCCTGGAATCCCAGATGATAAGGAAATTCATGGAAATCTTCTCCATGGCGAGAAGCTGCTGAACTGAACCATGGACCGGAGTTGCACAAAGCGATCAGCCCATACATAGTCTCCATGGTAGCTGATAACAAACAATCTCAGCACAGTCTGACAGGTGTTTTCCCTTCTGTTGTCTTCTATCTCTTGTTGACCTGCCGAAGGTGCCTACACCTATCAACCTATACAAGGTTAATGGCATATCCTACCAGCATGTCATCATTTTTGCACATGGGATACTGATGGGATCTCACAGTGATCAGGACTTTAGCTTTTTCATAGACTTTCAAGTGGAAGTAAAGAACGTTTTAACCGTCTACTTGTCACCAGATTTTTGCTACCCCGTCTGAGAATAGCGTGATGTTGCCACAGAGATCCTGATTTCACCAATGTATCACTTTCTCGACTGCATGTTGCAGTTTCTATAAAACAGTTTGACAGTACAGATTCCCTTAAAGGGAGTTATCTCGTGTTATTTTCTTCCTCTGATTCTCATTTTTCCATTTGCCTTAGCCGGAGCGCTTTCAAAGTTTTTACCGATTTGACTGCAAAACCACTGGCCCACAGTGTGTGGACTCCCATACTGCATGCACAACAGAAAGGATATTAGTAGATATTCCAACTATACGTGGATTCATGGGGTCTTTTTATTCTGATGCTGCAATCAGAGATAGCTTTGCCTCTAACATTGGAGAAATGCAGGAACATTGAGGTCGGCAGGACCCTGCGATCCGGACACCTTCAGAGTTCCGCTCTTTGCCTATTAGTCCCACCAGCTCTGAAATGACCCTTAACCTCGACATCAATTAAATGTCCTTCTGTTCTCTACATGAAGAATTTTAGAAGAAAGTGAATTGCAAAGTTGCTTGTTAATTTACAATCTGTTTGCTATTTTACCCATTTGGTAAAGTCAGACAATCCCTTTAAAAGAGTTTTATAATACTTGAAAGGTTCTTGTGAACACGCCCTCCAAACTCATTACTGTGTGCCCCATCAGACCAGGGTGAGCAAAATCTTTAATGAGAAACCACTGATTGTCTACAGACTTCACATTGCATGTGGGCTGCCTCCTCAGGTGGAAAGGGCTTGCTGATTGGCTGCAGCTCCCATGTGATTCCCCCTTGAGATAATGATGTCTCCAACCTGGGAGGAGACAAAGTAGTAGGTTCGAGGAGAATTGCCGTTCTGAAGGCAAGTATGCTATTTTTGTTCTTGCATTACCCTAGGCCCACCAGCAACAACTTTTATAGTAAGGGAGACCCCTTTAAGAGGTTTTCCAGTCTTGGAACTAAAGTTTGCAGTCACTCTATGTGATTGTAGACCTGTGAATCCTCACAGCACATAGTGGGTGGACACATGACTGCAAGTATGCGATTTGCATACATGCAGGAAAGTGCCGACTAAACGGGCGCAGACTCACTCAACACAGGTCTAGTCAGAATATGGCCGGAAGTATGTAGATCGCTGTCACTGACATTGGAGAATCACAGCCTGTAGTGACTGCAGACTTTAGCCCCAAGCCTGGACTATCCCTTTAACTTCAGACTATCAGAGCTAATTTTGACAACTGGTCAGATTTCAACAAGACAGTACTGAAGGAAAGAGGCTTCCTAATCTGAAAACTGTGGACTCTATGGAATGTTTCTGGGAATAGTTTAGGCGAGACTCATGTAGAACATTTTTTTGACCACCTACCAAGGTGCAGTAAAAGGTACAAACAATACCAGTGGCAAAAACAGATCCCCAGAGATCGAATCCAGTCACTGTAAAAATAAAAACAGATATAATTAAAACAAGACATCACAAAAACACAATAAACACCATTTGGAGCAAGAGTGGGTATATAGATGATTGCCACATGCCAGCTTGTGTCCACAATAAACACCATTTGGAACAAGAGTGGGTATATAGATGATTGCCACATGCCAGCTTGTGTCCTTATAATCACCCCTGTAAGTCTATATACCATGCCGGTTTGCCTGCTACTTCTTCACTATTTGGTTTGCTCCAGTGTCACTTTTTGTGGGACTTTAGGAGACAATATATCTTTGTACAGGTTTTTGTTTACAGGAAATTAAATGAGCTGAGATCACACGAAAAATTCATTATATAAGAAAGTGGCCACAAAGAAACACACGCAATAGGACACTCCTCATTGAAAATGGTCACCTTGATAAGGCTGCCTTCACATTAGCGTTTGTGTCTGCATGCGTATGGCATGCAGACGCAAACGCAGGCAAACGCAGCCCATAATAATGTGAATGCAGTGGAGAATATCCGCATGTGTTCACATTACTATGGTGCCCCGGCAGCCAATCAGCTGTCTCTGTGGGCGGCCGGGAGGAGGAGATCAGCGGCAGAGATCTCCTCCTCCTGTCAGCGGGGAGATACAGCTGATCTGACAGCTGTTTAAATCTCCCGCGCTGACACCGGATAGGGTGATATCAGCGTGGGAGATAAGAAACAGCTGATCGCTGTGTAAAAACTCCTGCGCCGACCTCACCTATTCGGTGTCAGTGCGGGAGATTTAAACAGCTGTCAGATCAGCTGTATCTCCCCGCTGACACCGGCGGGAGATCAGCTGTGGCTCTGCATGATCTCCCGGTGGCCGCCGCTGATCAGCAGCGGCCATCGGAGAGGTTTCAATGAGATCCGCAGCGTTCTGCGCTGTCATGCAGAGGACACTGCGGATCCATTGAGATCCATGCATGGTTTGTGCGCTTGCTGGCGCTTGCGGATAAAACAAGCGCCGCGACCGCACAAAAAATGCAACAAGCTGCGTTTGGAGGGTGCACAAATTAAAGTTAAACATAGGAACGCAGTGCGCAATCGTTTGGCTGCGTTCGGTACAAAGCATTCACAAATGCTAATGTGAAGGCAGCCTAACATGTTGGTTTGTCACCTTCCGCATAATTTGGTTTGTTCTTATGTCCATTTTGTGGGTCTTGTATGAAGGTGATTGATATTTCATAGTTTATTTCAGACCAAACATTTGCTCCCTGCGACCTGCTTGTGTCTGTACAGGGCACAGTCTGTAGCTTCTCCTGTGTATTGATTTGTCTTTTTAGACTCACATTTGTGCTTCCCCAGTAATCTGTTCAAGATTTGGAATAACTTGGTACTCACATCTCCTACTCCCATAGGATAAAAGATGTCTTCAGAGGGGCCATCAATAGAAGAAAGAGTAGTAAGTAACTATAGCCCCGCCCCTTCGACTGAGGCTTCGACTGAGCAAGGAAGTGCTAGCTGTAGAGATAGGCAACATACCATACCACTCAATTTATTTAATATACCGTATATGGATGTAAATGTAGTAAAATAGCATTTTAAGTGGCCTTATGAAAATAATACTGAAAATCTGTAAACATTTGGTTGCTATTGATTTTGTATATACGCCCCCGATGCTGCCCCCTAGGCCAGGTGAATCAGCCTAATAACACACTGAGCTATAAGGTAATGTGAGAACAAGTTGTAGTTTGTAGTATACCGGAAGGATAAGATCTTTCAAACACCGGGAGCAAAACAGTAAGGCGAGGGTCACACTTGGGAGCTTGCATCCAGGGGCGTAACTACAATAGGTGCAGGGGTTGCGATCGCACCTGGGCCCTGCAGTCTAGAGGGGCCCCAAAAGTCCCTTTGGCCCATAGAAAAAGATGAATATTATTAAAGATTTGCAATAATTGGGGGCCCCGTTGGAGCTTTTGCATCGGGGCCCCTGGGCCTGAAGTTACGCCACTGCTTGCATCCATTTGGAGGATGCATTAAAGGATCCTTTTTTTCCCCTTGCCATTTTCATGGCAAGTGTGCATACTTGTTGGCTCAATCAACTGATGTGTTAACGCATGGTACTTGTATATGTACCATACGTTAACAGATGCGTTGCCCATATGTTAAAAAAAAAACATACTATTTTGCAAAAGCACCAAAAAACGCTGCAGACCATGTTTTTTGGTGGACTTACAAAAACGCATAGCGTCAAACGCATTGCAGTGTTGCAATGCATTTTTTTGCATTGGAGCCTACCGATGTGTTAACGCATACATTTTTCAATATTTGCCCATGAAAATAATGCATACGTTTAGAAGATGCATGACCCAAGTGTGACCCTAGCCTAACAATGCAGTGACAAGAATCTGCATAACTAATCATATGCTAAATAGTCGCAAGTAAAATCTATGTATGAGATAGCCAAGATGATTGTCTATAAAATAAAGGTAGTCTCACACTCAAAGCTGGAGTGGATGCTAAGATATGGAGCCTGAAAGTCAAAAGATCAAAACTTTATTACGCCTTTGCTCATCAGTGTATAAATGGTGCAACCTGGGGCCCAAGAGGTAAGAGGGCCCATTTCTACATACAATACCAAAGGAATTGTGCCTTATGATGAGCTACTGAACTGTAAAGGACAAAAAAATGCATATATTGTTCTTGCACAATGTGTCTGCCAATGATGAAGCTTGCATGGAAACCCATGCCATAAAGCTCCGGTTGCAATTTTTGTGTTGATGTTAACATCAAAGGAGGTTTGTACCTTTAGTAGTGGAGTCAGTAGAGCATTGGTGACACTTTTGCACTGACCTGTCAGCACCTTGCGGCCTCGCTTTGTAGTGTTGACTTGCATGACTGAGTGTGATCCACAAATCAATGTGGCATGCTGCAGTTTCCTTGGGCATGACATATGCATGGCCTCGTAGCTTAATATTGGTCAAAGTGCAAATTAATGTTTTTTCAGATTGCACTCAGACCAAAAATATAGTCATGTGCACGAGCCCTAAGTGATTCTAACCTACTGGCACCCATCTGGATTTAGTACAGGCCACTTCATGGTCTATGCTTAACCAGGAAAAGTAGACGTCTGCTCAAATCAATTGACCACTGCAGCCAACCATAGTCGGGAGTGGTCGTACAGTTGGTATAACGGTGATGACTTTTTCTGTGTAAGAACCAACAGAGGAGCAGCCTGCTCTGGATCCAGATGGGTACCAGTAGGGATATATTCAGGGGCGTAACTACAATAGGCGCAGGGGTTGCGATCGCACCCGGGCCCTGCAGCTTAGGGGGGCCCCAGAAGTCCCTTTGGCCTATAGAAAAAGACTAATACTATTAAAAATTTGCAATAATTGGGGGCCCCGTTGGAGTGTTTGCATCGGGGCCCCTGGGCCTGAAGTTACGTCACTGGATATATTGCTTAGTTTGTTATACTTTATAGCTCAAAGCTTTGATAATTAGTTAAATTTACTCAGTTATAATTTTGATTTAATAACCCAAAAAAGGTAATTTGAGACCTAACTGGACATCATTCAAAGACTTGTACAATGTTAGGTTATCTGAATAATTTTCTGTATGATGCACTGAGTTATAATAACCTTTGTTCTACCAGTAAAATACGTTACTAAAAGGTTTAATGTTTGAATCTAATAAAGGTAACACAAAGTATAGGTGTACATTTTGATAGTCATAGAAGAATAATATACCTGGCTGCAATCATGAAGCCAGACTTTAGTTAGCATTCATAGGAGACTGTGACTTTTGCTATACATAGGAGTGTCGATGAAGTGATATATATATATAGTATTTAGACCTCGTCTCAGCGTCTCACACAGCCAGATCAGAATTCCCCCACACTGCACTGATGAAGGGCAGTCACCCCGAAACGCAGCGTCTGAAGTTTGGGGTTCTGATCTGGCACAAATCCTAAGTCATATTAAAAGGTTAAAGTTAAAAGTCGAAGAGTCGATTATGACTTTAAGGATTGCTACCCTTATTGGGTGGCATTAGAGTTTCTGACTTCCTCACTGAAGTGACAATTTGCATATTTCCCAGAGGAGCATTGCGGCTATAAGTCTCCTTATCAGCTCCTCTCTCTCCTTATTGTGGCACGCAGATTCCTCCCTATAAGGTAGAAAGCTAGTTCCCCAGACGTCATCTCAGCCTCTCATACAGCCAGATCAGAACTCCCACAAACTGCACTGATGAGGGGCAATCACCCTGAAATGCAGCGTCTGGAGTTTGGGGTTCAGATCTGGCACAAATTCTAAGTCATTTTAAAAGGCTTGTTAAAGAGCTGACTATGACTTTAAGGATGGCTACCCCTATTGGGTGGCATTAGAGTTTCTCACTTCCTCACTGAAGTACCAATTTACATATTTCCCAGAGGAGCATTGTGGCTATAAGACTCCTTATCAGCTTATCTCTCTTCTTATGGTGGCACACAGATTCCTCCCCATAAGGTAGAAAGCTAGTTCCCCAGACCACGTCACAGCCTCTCATACACTGCACTGATGGGGGCAGTCACCCTGAAACGCAGCGTCTAGAGTTTAGGTTTCTGATCTGGCACAAATCCCTAGTCATATTTAAAGGCTTGTTAAAGAGACGATTATAACTTTAATGATGGCTCCCCTTATTGGGTGGCATTAGAGTTTCTCACTTCCTCACTGAAGTGACGATTTGTACAGCATTTATAGTGATATATACAGTGATATACAGTATATAGTGATCAGATTATTGCTGGTTCAAGTACTAACAAATGCAATAAAAAGTAAAAAAAAAAACTTTTTAAAAACTGGAAAGAAATAAAAAACTATAAAAGTTCAAATCACCCCCCTTTTGCCTGCTGCAACATTGCAATAAAATGCAATAAAAAATTAAAAAATGAACGGTTTCACTGAAAAGTACAACTCTCAAAATAACAAGCCGTCATATAGTTCTGTGGACAGAAAAATAAAAAAGTATGGCTTTTGGAAAAAGGCGAAAAAAAACTGAAAATGAAAAATTGGAAGTTGTCCTCAGCGGGAGGGATCATCATAATTTTAGCACTTGTGCTTTATGATTTTACAATGTTAGCACAGTTAAGCATTGCAAATGAATAACGTAAAGTCTGACAGAATTCTAACTTAAGAAATTGTTTTATGGCTTTACATTTACTTGGCAATTGCAATGTTTATTTCTCATGTGCTATGGTTTGCGTACATGGGTGTTATTATCTGTAAGGGCACCTTTACACGCCGCTACTGGCGGGTGGCCACAACCCGCTACTTCACGTGCATGAGCACGCACAAACGGTTGCAAACGGTACCCGCACCGCCTTTACACGCCGCAACAAGGTGCGCTACAGTAGGTTACATCTATCTCTAGATACACCGCCGGGTGTCTCAAGTTACCTTCTGTAGCTCACCTTACCTCATTTACACACCGCTACAACAAGCTAATATGGGCGGACCCGGTGCAGCAGGGACAACACATAGGCGTGCCACAATTGTGGATTACGAGACGTCCGTACGCTGATAGGACAAAGCAAGAACATCATGATTGGCCAGGCATCGCAAGAGGCTGATTAATACATGACGCTCGAGCAATTGTGTAGTGTGACTGGTCAGCTCCTTAAATATGCCGCCCTATGCAGCGACTACCAATCGTAACGCAGGAGCTTCCTCCAATGATCGCTGATGGGGCGCGGTAACCCGGAGCCTGTGTCACGCCCTAGCTACATACCAGGTACATAGCCTGGTGTCCAGACATCCCTTCTGTTGCTTCTTTACACGCCGATACAGCTCGCTACAATCGGCTGTGTAGCCACCTGTTTCAGGGCAGTGCTCTGAAACAGGTGCCGCTACTGCCGGGTGGCTACAACCGTCTTCACACGCCGCTACCACGGGGTGAATTGCCGGTGCAAGATACATTTCTCGCATGTATCCGGTTGTATCCACCCGCCAGTAGCGGCGTGTAAAGGTACCATAAGGGTAGAGTCGCACTAGTGTATGACTTGAGAGGAAATCTCGCATTGCGCTTGGCCCCATGTTAGACACATCTGCAAGTTTTTTCTAAGTAAGTATATGTTAAAAAGGTGCTATTTACATAAAGTTCTCATAAAATGTTAATAACAACTTATCCAATCCATACAGGCAAAGAAATCAAACCATAGATGTCCATAAATTATGTGTATTAATGAGAGGTTACACAGTGAAAACGTATTAAACACGATTACTGAAATTTATTTACTACTTCATACAAAAGTCTTTGTTGGTGATGAAGCTTCAAAACGACTTCTGTGTGGAGGAACTAGTAGCATTCATTGCTCAGGTGTGATTTTAGCCCATTCTTTCACACAGTCTTCAAAGTCTGCAGGTCCCGTGGGCTCCCTCTATGAACACTGATGGTGTGTTTACACGTCGCGATATTGGCGTCCAACTCCGACCAAAAGTCACGTGGTTTGTGCGTTGGAGCCGATATCGTTCGTGCGTTGTATGGTGTGAACGTCCAATACGATGCACGAACGATGTCAATCCGATATCGGGGATCGAATGAGCGTGCTATTCAATGGCCCTATATCGGATGCCGGATGGAGCCGGATCGCGCTGTGTAAACATCCAACTCCGATGTGAACTACAACGTCCCCCATTGGCTCACATGTTAAATGGTCGTTCCTGGGTCGGGGGGCGAGACATCGTAGGGACGTTGTATCTCGATATCGGGCTATGTAAACCTCCGATGCGATTCTTTGAAAACCGGGCACAAAATGCGCGCTCCCGCGCCGTTGGATTCTATATAGGAACGATATCGCAACGTGTAAACCCACCATGGGCTTTAACTCCTTGATATATTTTTCATTGGATTCAGATCCGGTGATCGGCTCGGTCATTCTATAGCAGCTTTATTTTCTTTATCTGAAACCAATTGAGAGTTTCCTTGGCTGTGTGTTTGGGATCATTGTCTTGTGAAATGTCCACTCTCATTTCATCTTCATCATCCTGCAAGATGACAGCAGATTTTTATCAAGAATGTCTTGGTACATTTGTTCATTCTTCTATACTTCAATTATATGACTTTTTCTAGTGCCATATGCTGAAAGACATACATACACCATAAAGTTCCCATGTCCAAACTTCACTGTTGGTATTGTGTTTTCGGGTGATATGCAGTGCCTTTTGTCCTCCAAACAGGGTGTGTATTATGGCATCCAAAGATTTTAATTGTGGTCTCATCTGACAAGACTATATACTCTATGCTCTATTCTATATGCTTGTCTAAATGTTGTTGAGCAAACTTTAAACTCACTATTAGATGCTTTTTGTTCAGCTATTGAGTCTTCTGTGGTGAGTGTGCGTACAGGCCATGAAGGTTGATTGCATTAATTAGTTTTTCTTTGAAACAATTGTACCTGCTGATTCCAGGTCTTTCGCTGGGGTCAGACTTGCGTCTGCCCCACCTCCTGACGGCTCCGCTGAAAACTTAGACGTTTTCAGCAGAAGCGGCCAGCGTTACTGGGAAGCCCTGGCTGCCGAAGCTGTCCCGCAGCAACCTGCAGTGTACCTTGACAGTGGCAGCCCACAGAGCTGCAGGAGGTCCACTTTTCAGGAGCGCACAGGAAATGCTGCCTGCAAGGTTTTCCTGTGCGCTCCTGAAAAGCGCACGTCATGCAGCTTTGTGTGCAGCCACTGTCAAGGTACACTGCGGGTTGCTATGGGGCAGCGTCGGCAGCCAGGGCTTCCCGTTAACACTGGCCGCTTCTGCTGAAATCTTCTAAGTTTTCAGTGGAGCCGTCAGAAGATGGAACAGACGCAAGTCTGACCCCAGCCTTTTTGTAACTCTCCAGAGGCGCTTAATAGCTCTTGGACAACTCTTCTGATAATTTCACTCCTCCATCTAAAATCTTGCGTGGAGCACCTGGTCATGGCTTGCTTATTGTGAAATGATGTTCTTTCCACATCTGGATTATGACTCCAACAGTGTTCACTGGAATTTTCAGAAGTTTAGAATTTATTATGTAACCAATGCCATCAGTATGTTTTGCACAGTAAATTGCAAAGATCTTGGGACAGCTCACTGGTTTTACCCATCATTAGATATTTCTTCCAGACAAATCTTAATTCTCCATTAACTTCCATTACACTTGGTTCTCAAGTCTTGCCCATCCAAGCATCCCAACTGCTTGTTCCGAATACCGAGCACGTGAGCATGATAGTGCTTGCTCATCACTAGCCAGTAACTCCTGTGTAAGGGTTTCAATAGCTGATCCATTGGAACATTTTCAGTCCATATGCTCAATGGGCATCAAGAAATTCCACATAGAACTTGCAGAAACGGCTGCTTCCCCTGAAAATAACAGTTGCCGGGTGAGATAAACAGATTGATCCACAGAGGATTGACTTTGAGTCAAATTTTATGAAAATCATGGTTCCATGCAAATCTGAGAACTCTGAGATACATGAGGATCTGCAAAATATATGATGTATAGAATCATAGAATGGTAGAGTTGGAAGGGACCTCAAGGTCCAACTCCCCTCCCTGAGAGTGTAGGTTTCCCTAATATCATTCCAGCTATATGTTTATCCAGCTTCTCCTTTAAGATTTCCATTGATGGAGACCTGACAACCCCCTGTTCCACTCTCTGACTGCTCTCACCATCAGAAAGCTTTTCCTAATGTCAAATCTATATCTCCTTCCTTTTAGTTTCTTCCCATTTTTTCTTGCACCTCCTTGTGCTAGTAATAATAGGGTAGTTTCCTCTACACTGTGACTACCTTTCAGATATTTGCAAACCACTGTTAAGTCCTCTCAGCCTTGTCTTTTGCAAACTAAAGATGTTTATGTTCTTTTAGTCGGTGTTCATAGGACTTGCTCAGCACCAGACAGTAGACTAATGACATTTTTCGAGGCTCCTCAGATTTTCACACATTGCCCTGCAGCATTGCATTGTATTGCCTTCCTTCCTTTTTTTTGAGCAGTTTAACATACCAAATCATAAAGGGGATGTCACACGCGTCAATATTGCTGTCAATTTCGCTGCTGCGCGTGATGATGCAGTGCTATTGACGCGTGTGACATGCTGAATCAACCAGCGATAAATCGCTGATTGATCATCGCCTGGCGATGGTCGCCCAGTGTACACGCAGCATTGCTGCGTGTGACACTGGGGGACGCGATCAGACAGCTCCCAGCGTCTCTCAGGAAGCGCTGGGAGCTGGTATCCAGGGTAAACTACGGGTATCTAGGCAGTGCGCGTTGCCTAGATACCCGATGTATACCTTAGTTACCAGCCTTCTCCACTCACCGGCTGGTATCTAAGGTACACAGCGGGTAACTAGGGTCCCTAGTTATCCGCTGTGTACCTTAGATACCAGCTGGTGAGTGGAGAAGGCTGGTAACCAAGGTACATATTGGGTATCTAGGCAGCGCTCACTGCCTAGTTACCCGCAGTTTACCCTGGATATCAGCCTGCAGACATCGTGGAAATGATATTTAAATAATTTCCACGATGTCGCAGGTAAAATGATCGCTGGTGAGTCTGCCTGTGTGACAGCTCACCAGCGATCAGCCGTTAATGTCGCCAGCGATCAGATCGCTGGCGACGTTGACGTGTGTGACAGGGCCTTTAAGAGATGAGAGGTTCCCAGTGAAGCACAGATAATCACAGGAATGACAGTTTGTACACCAGAGTGAATTGCACAGATCACATTGAAAGGAAATGTCTCTCATTTCTTCTTATCCCTATCTCTCTGTCCTCTCTCCTCTCTCTCCTCTCTCTTTCCTTACAAAAATGTAGAGTGTTATTCCTGAATTTTCAGAACAATCAGAACCTTTCCAGTATTGTGTTTCACCGCTAATTTTTCCAACGCGCAACTAATTTTTAAGGAACATTATTAGAAGCTGGTGAATTTGAGTGGTAAACCATCCACTCATCTCTAGTTGCTAGGATGTAGGTAGAGATGAGCGGACCCGTGCAAGTTTAGGGTCTTTGGGTTAAGCCGGACTTTACATAAAGTTCTGTTCTGGACTCAAACTTACCCAGAATCTCATTAGAAGTCAGTGATTGGGCAGGTCTGCTCACCACCCATATATAGCAGGCCATAAAAATGTACTTCTGGGGGATCCAATAACGCTGATTTTACCCCCAGTGCGGCCATTCAAACACTACAAGTGGCTCACACTGGGCTGAGCACTGGGTGTGCCCGAGCACAGCAATCCTCACTGCAGTGGTTTGTGTACGTAAAGCACCTGAACTCTGAACTCGAACACTGATTTTTTCTTTAAAAGTGTTCGGTACGAACACTGAACTTTAAAGTTTGGTTTGCTTATCCCTAGTTTTAGGTCCTAAGCTTATTTTCAAAGTGTCCTAACTTTAATAAGGGTCCGAAGGGTCAATGGCCAAGCTTTTTGGATTCAGAATTTGCAGTCCAGGGGAGTCTTATCTTTATGATAGACACTATATAGTAGCTATTCTCTAAGGCAGGGGTGGGAAACTTTTTTCTGCCAAGGGCCATTTGTACATTTCTACCATCCTTCGGGGCCGTACAAAGTTATCAGCTTGAAAAATTACCAACTTCCCCTGCTATGTTTGGTTAAGCAATCAACTCACCTCTACTGTGGTGGCTGGACCTTCTTCTCTTTGGTTTGGCTTTAAGGTTAGGTGATATTAATCATGTTGCTTCTTAACTGCTTTCCAGGTTTGCTAGAGCCATAGACATCATAAGGGAGGCTGTGGGCATTTACGTCACTGAGGTGGCTTTAGCTGGGGCATAGAGATCACTGCGGAATTGGATTTAAAAGGCAGACCACCTGCCAGCCCAAGCATTGCAGTCCCCAGGAATCCACCAAAAAAGGTCACCGAGGACCGGATACGGCCCACAGGCCTGAGTTCTCCACCCCTGCTCTAAGGGATGTAGCTGTCCAAATGTTTGACAATTCTTTCCAATAGCATCCATCAGAACTGTGAGTGCAGCTCTGGATATTACAGACTTGAACTCGAGGTCAGCACTAGAGATGAGCCACCACCCCGGTGTTCGAATTCGATTCGATTCGTCGAATCGACGGGGTGTTCGACGAATGTTCGTCGAATGCTCGACGAACACCGTCGAACACCCCGGGAAAACGAACAAACCGGGCTTGTGGGGCTTTTTCACTTCCACAATGTATATACATACATTGTGGAAGTGAAAAAAAGTGAAAGAAAGTGTTAAAAATAAAAAAATAATCAATGCTCACCTGTCCGCGGTCCACCGATGCCTCCGGCAAGGTCCTGTGGCTTCTAGGACCTGTGGTGACGTCATGTTCTCGCGGGAACTCCGGTCACATTCCGCGAGAACATGACGTCACCACAGGTCCTAGAAGCACAGGACCTTGCCGGAAAGCTTAAAATAGATATTTTTATGTTTCGGACACTTTCTTTTACTTAAAGAAAGGGTCCGAAACATAAAAATATCTATTTTAAGCTTTCCGGCAAGGTCCTGTGCTTCTAGGACCTGTGGTGAAGTCATGTTCTCGCGGAACTCCGGTCCGGAGTTCGCGCGAGAACATGACGTCACCACAGGTCCTAGAAGCCACAGGACCTTGCCGGAGGCGTCGGTGGACCGCGGACAGGTGAGCATTGATTATTTTTTTATTTTTAACACTTTTTTTTCTTTTAGGGAATGTTTATTTTGGCTGAAAATGCGGCAGATGCGGTTTTCTGACCACATCTGCCGCATTTTCGAACCAAAATAGAACATGTTCGAAATTCGCCGAATTTGAACCAAATTGTTCGAATTCGGCGAATGACTCGAATAGGGCCAAAATCAACTCGAATTTGAGATTGGCGATCTATTCGAATCGAACAACGCTCATCTCTAGTCAGTACAGGTATACTGTGAATTTCCAAAGTTACATATTCATATAGATCATACATAAACTTAAAATTGGGTGCAACGATGATCATGGAAGATACTACAGATATGTCCACAGCCTAAGACAAACACAACAATGTTTCTTTGGCAGTATGGTAACCGAGGACAGGCTTATCAGCAAGTGTACTTTGTCAGCAGTGTAGGCGCAATACAATATCTTTATGTTGTATGCTACAGATAGATTACATAAGTCACCACACTGGATACATTGTGAACTACGTCAGATGGGGTAATTATCTTTCATGTGCTTCCAAGTTTTTGTTCAAGATATGTTTTATGTTGTCTCTTGTACATGATTTCTAGTGGTGACCTTGGTGTCTTTTGTTTACCAAATTAATACTTTTATACACTTGATGTAATTTTTTCCTGTTTTGATACTGTATGGGTTTTGTAAGCCTTTGCATCTGAACATTCTTAGTCTGGATAAAAGGACTTAAAACATAAGTGCACAAATAAAATTCCTCCTGACCTACCGTAGGAGAGAGGGGGAGAAGAGACCCGGCGGTGCTCATCTAAGTGCAGCAATGATAGCAAATTAGGAAAAAAGTCAGTAATGCACTGAGCCTTGGGAGAATGCTGAGAGCATGGATCAAGCCTGTCAGGTCCACAGATTCCGGTTCTGGTCTGTTGCTTGTGCGGGAAACTGCAGAGATGATCCTTTCAGTGGACTCCACCGTATATGGATGAGGAAAGTGATTATACTGTGAAGCACTCTCAGGCACAAGAGATGAATGATCAAGTAAGGGGCGGTAAAGCCGATATGACGCTAATCGCGTCATATCCGGCTTTACCATGTCAGTACACCCATTAGGGTGTTCTGCCGACCTCGCTATACGGAGTGCGCATGTACGATGGGTGTACAGATGTGGTAAAGCCGGATATGATGCCATTAGCGTCATATCGGCTTTACCGCCCCTTACATGACGAGCACTGTCCCTGCTCTGTAGCACGCTCATAGGGGCGTGAATAATTACAAAGCAGGCAGCGGGGAGGCCCAGAAAGGAACTAATGAGAAGCCGCAGATTATAAGGTATCATAACAACTTATCTAAAGTTTACTATATCGATTTACAAGCAGAAAGGGATGCCTAGAAATCTATTAACATGGTGCAGGGACAGGTATATAGAGGCTGGGGGCTCATTTTGCAAGGTCAGGATCCCTTTAAAAGAAACATTTTCTTTAAAATAAGGACTACACAAGGTGACAATAATGATTGTCCTTTCCTCTTTAAAATATAAATGGACAGTTCAAGCAACATTAGTGGCCCCATTTATACTTATGCATTTAATGCCCACTTTCTTAGAACCCAAGGAACAGGCTTTTATGGAATACTAGCTGTGAGCCCGATGCAAATGCATCGGGTGTCTAGAATATTTTTTTTTTTTTAGATTTTCAAATAATAATCCAATATAGTAGATAGGAATTTTTTATTTTATTATTTATTTTGTTTTGTTTTTTTACTATTTTTATTATTATTAAATGTATTTATTATTTGTTATTTTATGAAAATTTATTTGTATTAAAATTATTTTATTTTATTTAAAAACCGCATCTGCGGCGCGGTTGCGGTAATCCCCATAAGAAAGTATAGGGGGACTTGCGGCAGGTGCGGCAAAACGCACTTGCCACAACCTGCCGCAAGTCCCCCTATACTTTCTAAGGGGATTACGCAACCGCGCCGCAAGTGCTCGCACTCAGCCAGCGACTCGCAATGCGGCGTGGCCATTGCTCGCGCGTGTGACGTCACAGCGTGACATAGCCACGGCTTTTTCGGGGTCCGACAACAAAAATGCCTACGGCAATTATATAGTAGATAGCTACTTTTTGGGGGAGTCCAATACTTTTTTTGGGGGTCCAATACTTTTTGGGGGGTCCAATACTTATTGGGGCGCGTTCAATGCTTTTTGGGGTGCGTTCAATACTTATTGGGGGCGTTCAATGCTTTTTGGGGCGCGTTCAATGCTTTTTGGGCCTGTTCAATACTTTTTGGGGGCGTTCAATACTTATTGGGGTGTGTTCAATACTTTTTGGGGCGCGTTCAATACTTATTGGGGCGCGTTCAATACTTTTTTGGGCGCGTTCAATACTTATTGGGGTGTGTTCAATACTTATTGGGACGCTTTCAATACTTTTTGTGGCGCGTTCAATACTTTTTGGGGCGCGTTCAATACTTATTGGGGCGCGTTCAATGCTTTTTGGGGTGCGTTCAATACTTATTGGGGCGTGTTCAATGCTTTTTGGGCGCGTTCAATGCTTTTGGGCCTGTTCAATACTTTTGGGGGCGTTCAATACTTATTGGGGTGTGTTCAATACTTTTTGGGGCGCGTTCAATACTTTTTGGGGCGCGTTCAATACTTATTGGGGCGCATTCAATACTTTTTTGGGCGCGTTCAATACTTATTGGGGTGTGTTCAATACTTATTGGGACGCGTTCAATACTTTTTGTGGCGCGTTCAATACTTTTTGGGGCGCGTTCAATACTTATTGGGGTGCGTTCAATACTTTTTGTGGCGCGTTCAATACTTATTGGGGTGTGTTCAATACTTATTGGGGTGTGTTTAATACTTATTGGGACGCGTTCAATACTTTTTGTGGCGCGTTCAATACTTTTTGGGGCGCGTTCAATACTTATTGGGGTGCGTTCAATACTTTTTGGGGCGCGTTCAATACTTATTGGGGTGTGTTCAATACTTATTGGGGTGTGTTCAATACTTATTGGGACGCGTTCAATACTTTTTGGGGCGCGTTCAATACTTATTGTGACGCGTTCAATACTTATTGGGGTGTGTTCAATACTTTTTGGGGCGCGTTCAATACTTTTTGGGGCGCGTTCAATACTTATTGGGGTGCGTTCAATACTTTTTGGGGCGCGTTCAATACTTTTTGGGGCGCGTTCAATACTTATTGGGGTGTGTTCAATACTTTTTGGGGCGCGTTCAATACTTATTGTGACGCGTTCAATACTTATTGGGGTGTGTTCAATACTTTTTGGGGCGCGTTCAATACTTTTTGGGGCGCCTTCAATACTTATTGGGGTGCGTTCAATACTTTTTGGGGCGCGTTCAATACTTATTGGGGTGCGTTCAATACTTTTTGGGGCGCGTTCAATACTTATTGGGGTGTGTTCAATACTTTTTGGAGTGCTTTGCTGGGCTAAACCTGAATGGTGCACAGGGGGTTAATCACATGAGTGAAGATGTGCTGATTGACTCACTGGGTTGCAGCTGGGAGTGAGTAGGCTGGAACCTGCCAGGTGTCTGAGTGAGGAGAGGACGATTCAGAAGTTCAGAGCAGTGGCATGTGAAGAGGTGCTGGAAGTGATCCGTCCTCAGTGGGTAAGTGATGGGAGCCTACCAGCTGATGTGTGCATGGCAGCCAGTGTCCAAGGGCCAGGCGGTCACAGCTGACTTTGGGACATTGAGGGGGGGGGGGCTGTGCGGCCATTGAGGGGGGAGGGGGGGGTCTGTGCGGCCATTGGGGGGGGGGCGGGCTGTGCGGCCATTGGGGGGGTCTGTGCGGCCATTGGGGGGGTCTGTGCGGCCATTGGGGGGGGGGGGGGGGGGTCTGTGCGGCCATTGGGGGGGGGGGGTCTGTGCGGCCATTGAGGGGGGGGGTCTGTGCGGCCAGTAGTAGTAGTATGATTGATGATGATCTGTGATAGCGACTTGCAATGCTTGCACTACCCAGCGACTCGCAATAGATCCCCATTGAAAGTATAGGGGGAGTTGCGGCAGCGACTCGCAATGGCCTCGCGGCCATTGCTCGCGCTACCTCAGCCGGGCCTCTGGGATGATGATGATGATGATGATGATGATGATGATGATGATCTATACTTTCTATGGGGATTACTGCAACCGCGCCGCAAGTGTAGCGACTCGCAATGGCCTTGCGGCCATTGCTCGCGCTACACAGCGACTCGCAATAGATCCCCATTGAAAGTATAGGGGGAGTTGCGGCAGATGCAGCAGCTGAGGTAGCGACTCGCAATGGCCTCGCGGCCATTGCTCGCGCTACCTCAGCGGTAAATCGCTAACTTTGTAGCCGGGCCTCTGGTTCTATTTTCGGCCAGCGACTCGCAATGGCCGCTTCGCGGCCATTGCTCGCGCGTGGTGACGTCACAGCGTGACATAGCCACGGCGTTTTCGGGGTCCGACACAAAAATGCCTTCGGCAATTATATAGTAGATCTGTCATTATGTCTTAAACGTCTTTTGAGGCAAAACCTCTTTAGATCTCATGCAAACTTTGCAAATCTTTGTTATGATATGAAAGCCAGAATGATAGGATCACCAACTTTATACTCTCACCTACCCAGAAAACGCCATGTGATGCTGAGTCACTGCATTGCCAGGATTTCATTACTCATGAAGAGTAAATTCTAAGGAACCAGTTGACCTGAGGCTTAGAATATATCAATCCAATAGGAAATAAAGGACTTTAATTAGAAGCTTTATAAATGTCACCTGATTGCAATACTGCTAGTAATACATAAAGGATTTGTTGAAGCTCCTGTATCAAACTGAAGTCGGAGACAGGGGATTTCCAAAGTCAGAACATTTTTAAAACTAGTTGCGATAGAGGAATGACTCAGTCCCATATGACTACGTCACCCCCTCACTAAATAACTCAACACCCCCAGTGTTAGTATGACTTGGCTCTAGGACCAGGAGGTCATTGCATACTTGCAATTTTTGCATTTCAAATGTGGATGAATTTAAGCCGACAAAATACATATACCGTGATTGTCTGAGAAATACGACCTGATGAATCAATTCTATCTCATTTCTTAGGGATCGAATATATGTCCAGGTAGCAGGTAGCAGTCTCCGAACACATGGACTGGTAATAAGAGTGTGTAATTACATCCATGATTTATTAAAGTGATGAATACAAGAACGATTCATTTCAGAATTACCTTATGGCGAGGACACAGGTCAAGATCCCACATGTAACAGCTTGGAGGTAGCTAATTAGGAATAATGATTACTCCAAAATTGAACCTACGGTGTTTTACCTTATGGCAGGCAGCTTGTAATAGAGGGATATTAATCTTACAGAGGTAGCATGGTTAATGCCTAAGTAACTACTTTTCTAAGGAAACTTTCAGAATTCTCTACCTGTTATACTAAGACATTGAATAGATCCTACTGTTTGGATTCCATTTTACCCTCCTTCTGCAGTCGCCAGTTTTTGCTTTCGCGTTTTCATTTTCTTCTTTTCCCAGTTCTAAAATCCCCTAATCTTATTTTCTCCTCCGCATATAGCTGTCTGAGGTCATCATGTTGTTTGTAAGATGATTTGTGATTTTAAGTCACACTATTCATTTGTCTTTGCTGGATTCATTTTGCAGTAGCAAAGTATTTATCAACATTATTCTGCAAATCAGTATGATTAAAAACAAAGTGTTTTTATATCTATTTGAACAGTGAAATGAGAAATATCTAGATTAAAATAAATCTAAAGGTCCCATCACACGGGCCGAGATTGCCGCCGATTACATAGGCGATGTAGGGGCGTGGCCTATCGGCGGCGTCATCACCCCTATGTCGTCTCATGTAAGGAGTGATGTCGGTGCCGCCGGGAGGTCGCCTGGTTTCAGAGCAGTGCTCTGAAACCAGGCAACCGATCTAGGGCGATGTGCACACATCGCCCCATGTAACCAGCCACCGGCAACCTGTCAGGCGATGGGAGTCATAGGCTCCCATTGTCCTGCATCGCCGCTAGGGCTTTCAGACACCCCAGCGGCGATGCCGCCTGACAGCTCGCCGGCACGGGGTTGGAGATGTCGCCCCGTGTAAATGGGGGATGGCGACGCTGGCGGGATGCCAAAAGCGTGCGCGCACCCGCCAGTCGCCGCCGACGTCCCCAGCCCCGTCGCCAGGTGTGACGGGGCCCTAAGATTTCTTTAAAAAAAATGTTGACTTATGTTGTCATACCTTTTTTTATTGTCCCATACATAGACCTTTGTGGGGCTTGTTTTTTTTACACGGTGAGCTGATGAGGTGATGTCCCTATCGCTACACTTTTAAGGTTTAGTATTATATTTTTATTAGATTATCGAAGGACGGTGCTGTGGCTGAAAAATAGTAATTCTGGCATTTTTATTTTTTATTTTCTAAGACCTGGTTAAAGAATTTATTTTGATAGATCAGACCTTAAACGTTATGTTTTATTTTTTACTTTATTTTTTCAATCTGTTTAGAGGACTTGAACTTACAAACCTTTGATGGCAAGCTATCAGCACCCTTCAACTGCATTGCTGAGGAAAGAGACCCATTGGTGCCCACATTGGTAGACCACCTCAACTGCTCACCATAGAGAGGTTTTCCACCACTATAATGACCTTTAACAATTTCCCAATATACGTCTACTACTACTTTTCCTTCTCCTGTAATCTTATCTCTAAGAGGCTCTTAAATACCTTTATTATTGTTGTAGCTTTGATCCTTCCGGACTGGAGACCGGATTCAGAACAACTGAGCAGGGCACGTCACTGGTGGGGCAGTGCTGCCTCTCTGTGAGTGACAGCAGTCTGGACACACATGGCTAGATCACACTTCACTTTCATCTCAGCCCCCAACAGTAACATGCTCTGCTCAGTTGGTCAGAATCCAGTCTGCAGCATGGAAGGAAAAAGCTGCCACAAAAATAATGGTGTCTAAGAGCTTCTTAGAGTTAAGCTTACAGGAGCAGGGTAGGTTGTAGACGAATATTGGGAAAGTGTTGGTTAGGAAGAGTTAGGAAAAAGAAAGGGCACCAGATTAGTAGTGGAAAACATATTTAACATGTTGCTATTAACAGCCATCAGGTTAGCTCTGGTTGCTAATGTCGGAGGCTTATGTTGAGTTTGCTCCATACACTAGTACCCGGCATAATTAATATGTATCACACATGGAGAGGAGTTAAATAGAATAATAAATAGGAGGTCACTGTACAGAGGATGCACTATTGAAGGCTCGTATGTAGACTTACCCTGATTCAAAGCCAACGCTGGTGCGTAGACAACCACTCCAGTGTAAAGGATCTGTGGATGGAAATAAGAATATGGGCTTTAGATCAGAGAAGGGGATTCAGAATGAAATGTCTCTTAAGGGAATATTTTGTTAAGTTTGACTACTAGCAGAGGTGGAGTTTGGGGGTGCAGCATGGGACCAGACCTGTCCATCAACCTTGTTCATTCCAGTCTTGATTAGGAGGCATGGTGGAGGCAGACATGCTTGATTAACTACAGGAAACATGCCTGTTAATGAGTCGGGAGCATCTTAAAAGTGGTGTGCCACGCCTGAAATATTACTCCAATTGGGGACAGGCGTAAAATAAGGTATACCACCAATGATCATGAATTAGAGGAGTTGGAACCCCTGTCTACCTCAGTCCTGCCTAAGATCTACCCAATTAAGTGGATTTGACCAAAACTGGTGTGAAAATGCCAAAAGTCACAATATCTCAAAATCTTCCATTGTGAAAAACTTTGCAACTTTTCAAGTGTTTTGTGTCAGATGTTCTGTAGAAATACTTTTATGAATCAGCTCCATCAGCTCCAATATGTACTATTATTAACTTAAAGAGAACCTATCACCATGAAAATGCAATCCTATCTGCATTCATCGTAGAACAGAGGCAGCTGATCAGATTGATACAGTGCCTTGGTCAAGTATTCATACCCAGTGACCTTTTTCCACATTTTTTCACAAATTTAAATGTATTTTATTGGGATTATATTTCATAAACCAAGTTGAAAGAATTTGGAAGTGTAAAGGAAATGATACATGGATTTTAACAATTTTACAAATAAGGTATGTTTCTGAAAATTGGGACGTGCATTTGTATTCAACTATAACTTTGTAGGACCATCTTTTGCTGCAATTACTGCTGCAAGTCTTTTACAGTGTGTCTCCAACATTGCCCTCTATTTAGCTCGATCTATATTCCCATCAACTCTGAGTAGCTTCCCTGTCCCTGCTGAAGAAAAGCTTCCCCACAGCATGATGCTGCCACCACGTGTGATGGTGGGGATGGTGTTATTAGGGAGATGTGCAGTGTTAGTTTTCCAGCACACAAAGCATTTTGCACTTAGCCCAAAAGCTTCTAGTTTGGCCTCATCTGATAACAGCACCATCCACATGCTAACTGTGGACCTTACATGGTTTAACATTAAAACAGAAACACAGAATCCAAATAAGGAACACTTCCCCCTTACACTTTAAGGGATTATTTGCATTAACTCCCCTCCCAGGCCATGTTATTTTGTCATTGTAATCATGCTTCTATATTACATGATCTACTATTACATGGTGGCTCATTGCAATTATTATCATTGGTAGAATTACATGGGAATTAGTCTATACTATTTTATTCACCTACATTTTCCAAAAGTAAAACTTTATTTACTTGAACATTTTAGTAGCATTTTCTATACATGTGACCTTACACTGATGTGATACATACAAAGCTTCCTTTAGATAGGTCTTATTCCAGTGCCAAGGACATCACCTCCTTGGATAGCCAATGCAATATCTTTTGATGCGAAAGCTGTTTGCCATGTGTCTGTCACATCCAGCTAGGACCTTTGTGGTATCTGGGGTAAGACGTTGGCAACAATTAACAGATTGCATGGCCTCCTTGGAGTTTGCTCCAGCAATGAACATGAATGGAGCGATATAGTTTGTTTTGGTGCTCTAGGGGCCAACAATGCCTTTTTTACCTTGCTGGGATTTATTTTGCTGTAATCTCAGCTGCTGCTCCTTACTGGCACTCTCTTTTGTTATTTAAACTCACTCCTTGTTTTTCCCTGTGCCAGTTATAGTTCACATATGCTGACCTCCATTGAGAAGTTACTCCTGTCAAAGCCATGGAACTGTTTTTGCTTGTTTCTTTCCTGTGTTACCTTATCATAGTAGTAAGACTTGTGTCTTATTGTCCAGTTCATTAGCCAGAGCTAGCCCAGGGACAGCCAGGGCTTAGACACATGTGATTGCGCATAGTAGAAAAGACCTGTCTAGGGATGATAATGAGCCCAGGGTTCAGGCACAGATGAGTGTCAGGGGGTCTCCCCTTCCCTTTCTTCTTATCAATAGGTTCCCCTTTGCCCTGTCCCTGGTCTTCCCCATTCTTTCGTGCCACATGTCACGAGTTTCCTCTCTCTGTTATGACACTGTCAATCTTACACTGGCTGTTATAGTGTGGCAGTAGCCATATAGCAAGATATGCATCTTTTTCTTGTCAACAATGCACATTTTGCATATTTTTTACAGTTTCTAATGAATTCAGATTGGAAGGTTCTTACCGTTTGCACAATGTACATTACTGTTGCTGCATAACGGACAACTCTGCTAAATCGGAGTTCCAGGTACTATAAAAAAAAGTGAAAAGAAAAATATTACAATACTGAAGAGCTTAGAAGAAATTGACACTACTTTAATATCAATTCTAATAAAAATGCAAATTGTGTTTTATTTATTGATGTAAATCAGCGTCTTTGAGGAGGGATGAGAGGAAAAAAGAAGGGGGGGGGCGCAGATCTAAGTGCAGAATTATGATTATATTAGACAGAAATAGGAATTCCGCTCCTTGACAAACTGGAAATCCTTCTCCGCTCCTTGACAAACTGGAAATCCTTATTTATTGTGCTATACTTGTTCAATAAGGATAACTCTGATCCATTTAAGTATAACACCAATCCCACCAGAGAAAACATTCTAATCCCTCTGATCACTGTCAATGACAGAAGAAAGCGGGACCCTTGGCCAAGCAATAAAGCCAACACATTGGACTAATGTCAGGCAAACTTCACATTTCAGAAGTACCATCTGACCATCTAATGTATTAAAGGAGAGAAGAATTGTGAGGTTGGAGTATAAACACTTGATCCTTATCTGGAGATAAGCCGCTGCCAGTGCTGGCTGCCGGCAGCCTTCAATCCATTGCCAAAAATGACGGTTTATGTGTATGGAGACTTAGAATCTAAAGTGCATTAAAATTCCATTACGTAGATATTGATGTAAACTGATATAAACACTAATATAAATATGCGTATGAAGCAAAATGGGACCTAAATATAAGAGAAGGAAGTAAAGTGATTGTCAAGTTTGGAAATCAGATTGTCTTGCATCATATTAGGGAGTTCTGAGTTAGACTTCATTCAGACATCTTTTATTGTCATCACTGTGCTGGATCTGATTTTCATCTATTTTGTACCCTTGTACCCTGTGGAATCTGGTTCTCGTGTATGAAAAAAAATCCCAAGCTTCTCCTATCCATTAAAACAGTGGTCCCCAACCTTTTTTGCACTGGGGACCAGCTCTATGCAAGACCACATTTTTTGGGGTACCGGCTGACAGGAGGCGCGAAAAGGTCAGTTGTTATTGAAGACCCTCCACCCTCCCCCCTACACCCACTGTGTACAGCCACCTGAACCGCTATGTTTACATGAGAGAAGAAAAAGATTAAAGCCGTTTTACACCCTGGCCTGGTGAGTGCTGCGGTTCTATGTTTTGTTGATACCGGAATTGCACTCAGTAACCCGGACGTGCACCCGAGGGACTCAGGATCAGTCTGAGAAGCCGATGAACAAGGCTGAGCGGTGTAATCTCAGCATTGGAGCGAGCCCCATTCAGGGAGCCAGGAGACAAGAACAAAGTGGTGCCCGGCAACCTGTGAATTCAGAGAGACACAGAGACTATGTGTTGGCTCCTGGTGCAATACAGGACATAAGCTCTAATATAGTGTCTATGTGAGGCTTCAAATGTAATACAGGGATTATGTGTGTCCTACAGGTGTAATACAGGGGCTATGTGTGGGCACAGGCTGTAATTCAGGGGCTATTTGTGAACTCCTGCTCTAATACAGGGGGCTATGTGTGAGCTACAATGGCTATGTGAGGCATCCTGTTGTAATTCTGGGAACTATGTGCAGCCTCTTGCTGTGTGTGGCCTTCTGCTGTGTACTGGGGGCTGTGTGTAGACTCCTGATGTATATTGGCATATTGGGGTTGTGTGTGGCCACCTGTTGTATACTGGGGGCTGAGTGTGGCCTCCTGATGTATATTGGGGCTGTGTGTGGCCTTATGATGTATGCTGGGGGCTGTGTGCGGATTCCTGTTGTATGCTAGGAGCTGTCTGCAGCCTCCTGCTGTATATTGAGGGCTGTGTGGCTCCCGGAAGTATACTGACAGCTGTGTGGGCTCCTGCTGTATACTGGGGCTGTGTAAAGACTCTTGCTGTATACTGGGAACTATGTGTAGGCATCTGCTGTATCCTGGGGGCTGTGTGGCCTCCTGCTGTATACAGAGGGCTGTGTTTGGCTTGCTGTTGTACTGTTGTATACTGGGGGCTGTGTGCAGCCTCCTGCTGTATACTAGGGGCTAGGTGTGGCCTCTTGTTGTATACTGGGGGCTGTGTTCAGTCCACTGCTGTATACTGGGGTTGTGTGAAAACTCCTGCTGTTCACTGGAGGCTGTGTGAGCTTCTGCTGTACACTGGAGGCTGTGTGGCCTCCTGCTGTATACTAACAGATGTGTGGCCTCCTGCTGTATACTGACAGATGTGTGGGCTCCTGCTGTACACTGGGGCTGTGTTCAGGCTCCTGCTGTATCCTGGGGGCTGTGTGACATCCTGCTATATACTGGCATCTGTGTGTGGGCTGCTGCTGTATACTGAGGGTTGTGGGCAGGCTCCTGATGCATACTGGAAGCTGTGTGTGGCCTCCTGCTGAATACTGGGGATTGTGTGTGGGTTCCTGCAATATATTGGGAGCTGTGTGGCCTGCTGTAAACTGAGGGATGTGTGCGGCATGTTGTTAAAAGAATAACAAAGAGGTGTCTTAGCCGCTTTTGGATTTGTGTGGCTGCTGATTCACTGACAGTCATATCCCAGTATGCATCACTTTCCAGAAGTCCTTGCCTTTGGCAGCTTCCATGAATCTTTCACTGACATGCATAAGCTATGTCATACCATGTATGTCCTTTGTCGCCTATCCCAATCAATCGGAAGCTGAGCTGTGATTGGTTGCTTTAAGCCACATGATATATATACATAGAGGCCAACTGTCAAAACAGCCAATGCATTATCTGACACATACAAATAGTAAATAGGGGTTTTTGGTGAATGACTGTAAAGTGCGGGGTTAAAATTTCCCCTCAAAACGGTCTACAGGGTTCCGGGAGTGAAATAGGGTATCTTTTAGTGGACACAAACACACACATTCAGCTTTATATATTAGATGATTGTCCTGAGGAAGAAGTTGTTTTACTCCAAAACGCGTAGACAATAAATCATCCTCCAGGATTTAAATTTGTCAGCCTTCATTTCTATGGCAGCGCGGATTATCCCATTCCATCCATATGTTCAATTTTAAAGTTACAAAATATAAATTAAAAGAAAATGATGGAAACAAAAAGCTAAAATGTTGATATAGATTTAGAGAATTGGTGCGGCAGAACCTTCACATCGGTTAATGTCTCACTTACCTCATATGTACTTGTAATACCGGATCTGTAGAACACAGGTATAAAGAGTTCTGCAGACAGCGTGATCACAAATGTATAGGAGATCATAAAGTATAAATAGTATGCTCCGAAGCGCACAACCTCTGCAGGAGTCCCCAAAACTGTGATCGCGGACATGAAACTAGCGGTCAACGACAAAGCGACAGGTCCACACGTCATCTGTCTGCCGCCAACCAGGAATTCACTTGATGTTTTCTTCTTCCTTTCTTTAATAGCGAAGAAGACCCCGATACCGGCTGAGACGACCAGCAAAGCCGCAAACACAACGTAGTCCCACACCACAAATCCGCTAAGGTCTGGTTTCTCAAACTTGGCCATCTTTGGTGCTTTGAGCGTTTCGAGCGGTTGCAGATTAACGGCTATATTTTATCCATGAAGTCAACACAGAAACAAAAAGTATCGACTCCCATAAAGGAGTGAAGAGATAGGAGCAGTGGCATGAAATGCAAAGAGCTATAACGACGACTTATCTGGCTATAAATTGCATCTTCATCTTAGGTGAGGCAAAGGGCCGAAGGGATCCAATGGTATTGCTTAATTACCTGATAGCAATCTCATCGAATCGATCTTGTTATTTGGTTAAACATTACTTGGACAAACATAAAAAGTCCTTTTATGACTTCTAAGGAGTTGTAAAACTAAGGTTTAAATGGAAAAGAAAGTCTGTAAGTGAGCGTAATTGACTTCATCTCTGACATTATAATGAATCCTGGGGTTATATTTAGGCTGGGTTGAGGTTTGTAGCTTTAACATTTGATAGTTTTCACTTGTATTATTTAATGCACTCTAATATATAGAACTCTATCTTGTAAGACGATGAACACCTTTTTATTGATAGTATCAATGCATCCAAAATGTAAACGGGTGTATTGCTATCCGTTTTAATGTAAGATATGATCCTCCAATCAAACTTTGTTAACATAGGTTCAGTACACTGCAACAAAGTAAAGCCCTCTTCATACGTTGTCTGAGTGGCACGAACGTGTTGTATCTATTTTTTTCAGGGATGCCACATGTACTCCTTACAATCTATAGTGCTCTTCACATGTGTGAGTTTTCACACGGACCATGTGTTTTTGCGAAACACGCTTAGACATGTCCATTTTTTTGTTCCGCTTATTTTAGACTTTTAGTTTCAATTCCCCAGCCCCTCTCTTCCTCTCTTGCCTGACTCTGCTTTATGTCACCTGTCGCATTTACTACATCATCTAGAACTGTTTTTTGTTTGTTTGTTTGTTTGTTTCATTTGCTTATGTATATATGTATGTTTCTTCAGAATTTGTGTCATTATCAGCCTGACGAAGGGGCCATAGTATCCCGAAAGCTTGCTATTATTTACCATCTTTTCAGTTCGCCATTAAAAGGTATCAACCACTGAGGACTCTCAGATTCTAACATTATTTTGGGGACATGGATGACAAGGGCCAATGCCAGTCTAAGGGTGGCTCAAAAACACATACAGCACATGGATGGCATCAGTTACCAATCATTCACAGGACCAGTTACACTTTCCTATGTTGAAGAACAACTCCACCACTGGAAGAGGAAAATTGAACAGCGCCAGGTGAGCAAAGAAAGATCGCTTTATTCGATCTCAGGTGCTGGAGGAGACTCCTATGAATCCCGTGGACAGCTAAGATCACAAATAATGCTGTTCTGGAACCTGTCAATCTACAGACCTCCATGATGGGAAAAGTCATAAAAAAAGAAACTGTCTTACATCAGCTATGTGAAGAGAGCAAATTCACCCGAGAAGGACATGATGCTTGGTATGGTCAGTGGCGGTAGAGGTCGTGGAAGACTTAAGATCCGTTGGCTGGACACCATCATGGCAGACACGGGAATGAAGATCAGAGAACTGAAAGATGTTGTGACTAACAGAGAAGCTACAAAAAAAACAACTGAAGCTACATTGTGACTCCGGATTGCATCCACATTTTTTGCACACCCATACACTTGAATGGGTGTGTCTCATCCGATACATGTGAGAAACTAGTGCATGCTGTGATTTTTTTTCAAACATACTGTATATTCAGTCAGTGAAAAAAATTGCACATCTGCCATTGAATAACATTGTTCCATGTGCTGTCCATTATCACAGACAGCATTCAGACTAAAAGTGCTGTTGTGTGAACTTGGCCTTAGAGTCAGTGTAAACATTATTTATTTTTTAGGTAAATGCAAGGCTATACACCCTTTAGTGCCACATAAAAGGCACTAAAGTGTGCAAGCTTACAATATAAAGGAGGGTGGGACATTATATATCAGTTTGACATCTATCTATAAACACATTTATGTAGGTCTGGGAAACTAGCTATTCTCCTCATGGAGAGGAGTCTGCCTGCTGACATAAGGAGACAGATAAGCTGATAAGAAGACTTATAGCCGCCTCGTCTATAGCTTCTCATACAGCCAGATAAGAATTCCTGCACACTGCACTGATGAGGGGCCATCACCCCGAAACGCAGCGTCTGCAGTTTAGGTTTCTGATCTGGCACAAATCCTGAGTCATATTAAAAAGCTTGTTAAAGAGTCAATTTTGACCAAAAGAATTGCTACCCTTATTGGGTGGCATTAGAGTTTTTCACTTCCTCGCTGAAGTGACAATTTACATTTATCTATTCATCTATCTGAAATCTATTTATCTATCAATACATCCGCTGGAACAGCTTAAAACTCGATGAAGTTTAAAAACTCTCTTAAAGGGTCCCTTAATTTCACTAGGTTGAAAGATACTGCTAGACCCGATGGCTATGAACTCAGGTAACCCTTAGGTCACCAGAGTTCTCAGTTACCAGCTCTTTCAGTGGCCGTTTTATCTGCAAGTTTTAAAGGGATGTTAAAGGGACATTTTAAGGATCTGAAGAGGTACTAAGCATTTGCCGAATTTTTGCGATGTTGAGAAAAGTGTTCGGGAATCCGATTACGAATCCAAATAGGGAAAACTTGTCCCGCATTTGAAATTGGCGAACTTTCCCCAAACAAGTTCGCTCATCACTATTGAGGAGTAGGATGGGGTGTGTTGAAGACCTGGAAAAGTCATCATAATTTATGTTGCTAATGTGGTGGAAGTTATGGCAGAAATTTGCTCCATTCTAAGGAGTCTCACAGCGCTTGAGGGTGTGGCTAATCCATTAAAGGTACCTTTACACGCCGCCACAGAGGTCAGCAACAGGCAGGCAACGGTTGCCAACGATCCCTGATGCCGCATATACACGCCGCCACAAGGTGCTCCACAGAAGGTATTTTCGTTCCCTGGAAGTGCTGACGGGTGCCACGGGTTACCTTCTGTGGAATACCTTCCCTGATTTACACGTCACTACCACAAGGGAATATAGGCATACATATTGAGCGCCGCAAGTACATAGGCGTGACAGAGTTGTGAATTACATGAGGCTCGTACGGTGATTGGACGATGCAATAACATCATGATTGGCCAGCCGGCGCAGGAAGACTGGCTAATACATGACGCTATTGCAAATGTGTATTGTGACTGGTCAGCTTGTTAAATATGGCGCCCTGTACAGGGACAGCCAATGGGTACACAGTAGCCCCCACCAATGATCGCTGATGGGGCGTGGTAACCATGACGCTGTTGAACGCCCCTGGGTTTTCCCTAGGCCACACAAAAACCTTGCCTGTGCTTGGATTACACGCCGCCACCATAGGGATTATGCCTGCCTGTTTTTGAGCACGGCTCAAACACAGGTATCCCAAGACATAGGAAGGAACTTCCTGAATTACACGCCGCCACTTCGCGGTCTTTTCAAGGCAAAAGGCACAATGGTGTCCGATGCCTGGCGGTTTCTACCTTCCTGTGGCGGCATGTAAAGGTACCATAAGAGGCGCATGCCTCATAACGAATTAACGTGTGCTTAATGTTTTTGCATCAGCTTTTATTTATGCTATATTAACTCCTTCATGACCTATGATGTACATGTACAGTTGTGCTCAAAAGTGTACATACCCCAAAAGATTTTTTTCTTTTTTTCAGAGAATAAGAATGATAGTACAGAAACGTTTTTTTCCACTCATAGTTCGTGGTTGGGTGAAGCTGTTTATTGTCAAACTACTGTGTTTTCAGTATCCAAATGGCCCTCACCAAGAGTTCACATACCTCTGGTGATTTTGGCCTCTTAATATGCTCAGAATATGACACAGAATATGACACAAATATTTTGATAATATCGTCAGGTGTGACCTGTTTGCTTGTAATCAGTGTGTGTGTGCATAAAAGCTGAGTGAGTTTCTGGGATCCAGACAGACTCTTGCATCTTTCATCCAGCCACTGACATTTCTGCTTTGTGAGCCATGTGGAAAGTAAAAGAATTATCAACAGATTTACAGGAAAATATAGTTAAACTGTATGAAACAGGGAAAGGATGCAAAAACATAGTCAGCAGTGTTCAAACCGTGATTAACAAATGGAAAATCAGGGGCTCTAAAAAACAAACCATGATAAGGCAGACCAACAAAAATTTCGGCCACAACTGGGAACATTGTTTGGGATGCAAAGAAAAACCAACAAATAATATTAGCTGAAATACAGGAGTCACTAAAAACAAGAAGTGTGACGGTTGATCACATCAGCTGAGATGTGTATCTAACAGTGCCAATCAGATCTGCATTTGGATCTTGCTGTCATTCACTGACAGTGTGATCCAAAGCCCTGCGGCGGGGATCCCACTGATCCTCGCCATGATCAAAGTTCCCATGAAGCAAATAATGGGACCTACATGCGGATAGCTTGACAGCCCGGGGTCCTGTGATGACCCCAGAATTTGTCCTGATTCACTTCCTGCTGGCGATGATCCAGTAAGGTCACCAGCAGAAAGTGAAAATTTCTCCTGTCTTGAGATGTGCAGCAGCCCCTCTGAAGTCAAGAGAATCAATCACACTGTGCAGTGCTGAGGCCCCCTAGTGGGCCAAATATAATATAAAAAAAACACAAAAGTTCAAGTCTCTCTATGGCACCCTGATGCTTACCATTTTCACTATTGAAAATTAAACTATTAAAAAAATGTAACAAATACACATATTTGGTATTGCCGCGTTCAGAAATGTCTGATCTATTAATATATAAAGCTGATCGTATGTGTGTGTGTGTGTGTGTGTGTGTGTATTAAGCCTCACTCACTCTACATAGCCATGGCCACTCCACATAGCCACATCCTCTCCACATAGCCACATCCTCTCCATATAGTCTAAAGCTGGGGTCACACTTGGGCTGGGTCCCACATTTCCAGGCAGCGCTAAAATCTTAGCAATTTCTGTCTTTGCGGACAGCGTTAACGTCCAGCGCTGCCTGGAAACAGGATCCCATGGAAACCCATAGTTTGCCATAGTTGTAGCCACACACAGAGCTGCAGGAGGTGCACTTTAGCTGAGAGCACAAGAAACAGCCGCCTGCAGCATTTTCCTGTGCGCTGTTAAAAAGCGCCCGTCCTGGAGCTTTGTGTGCGGCTGCCACTATGGTAAAATACGGGTTTCTATGGGGCCCTGCTTCCAGGCAGCGCTGGCCGTTAACGCTGTCCGCAAAGACAGAAATTGCTAAGATTTTAGCGCTGCCTGGAAATGTGGGACCCAGCCCAAGTGTGACCCCAGCCTTAGGGTTATTTTCCTTTGCACAATATTACGCACTGTTCACACTATTTTGAAAAATGTAGAGCTAAAAACCTCAGCAAATTGAAGCAACAAAGACAAAGCATAAAATTGACTCAGGCTGGGGTCACATTTGGTAGGCACAATCCGGTAACCGCATCCATTACTGGATGCGGTATTACCGTGTGCCATCACATTTGGCATCACATTGCAGATCTGGATCCAGTAATGGATCCAGATCTGCAATGAGAAAAAATTGTGACACCAAACACCGGATCCGGTACCGCAAGGTACATTCATGTACCTTGCGGTACCGGATCCGGTTGCCATAGGCGACCATTATAGAAAAATGCTCCGCTCCGAAAAATGCAACCTGCATGATTTTTACCGCAGGCTGCAAAACTGGATGTGGTAACTGGATCGCATTAAGTGCAATCCGGATTTTCTATTGCAGCCTATGGCTGCGCAACCGGATCCGGTTTTGACCATTTTTAATGGTCAAAACTGGATCCGGTTGTGGAAACAAAACTGCAAATGTGACCGTAGCCTTAAAAAATGCAAAATGTGGACAAAAATACTTGGTATTTAAACTTTTAAAAAATGCAATTCTGTAATTCTTTTGGTATTTAATTTTTGGGTTTCATTTTTCTTGCTTTATTTATCAGGCAAAATAGCAGTAAGAGCCTAATTCATTATTGCATTTGAGCTTATTTTCAGTTGCATTTTAATTTTGGGCCTTTTCCTTTTAATTTTGCCAAATTGCATACTTTCATCTGTGCCCTTTTTAACCCCTCCACGTTCCAGCCTGTTTTCATCTCCCTGACCAGGCCATTTTTCGTGTCACTTTATGACGTAATAACTCTGGAACACTTCAACAGATCCCAGTGATTCATGACATATTGTGCTTCATGGTAATGATTTATTTAGGATGATATTTTTTGTGTTTACTTGTGAAAATATCAGAAATTTGTTAAAAATGTTGCAATTTTCAAACTTTGATATTTTATACCCTTACACCAGAGAGTTATATCACACAATGTAGTTAATAAATAACATTTCCCTCATGTCTACTTTACATCAGAATCCTGGTTGGAACATAATGTTTTTTTTCAAGAAGTTAAAAGGGTTAATAATTTATAATCATTTCTCATTTTCCTATAAGATTTACAAAACCTTTTTTTAGGGACAAAATCACATAGTGATGAGTTTCACTGGCCTATGTGACCTTTACACGCCGCAACTATCTCCGGCGATTGGAGGCAACCGAACGTGCGTGTGCACGTTTTTGACGGTTGATACCGATCGCCGATGCCGCATTTAGAAGCCACAATTGCGTTGTCAACCTAAGGGAACGTGGCTCCCCGGACGTTGACAGAGAAGCTGCGGGAAACATCCGGTTGAGTCTCGACGCCGCTTCACACGCCGCAATCCCCAAAGGAATGTGGGCGTACATGTTCTGCGCCGCCAAAACATAGGCGTGACAGACTTGTGTATTCCGCGCCCCAAACACGCTGATTAGACAACACAATACCATCATGATTGCCAGCCTGCGCTGGAAGGCTGGCCAATACATGACGCCATTGCAATTGTGTAGTGTGAATGGACAGCTTTTCAAATATGTCGCCCTGTGAAGGGACAGCCAATGGAAACACAGTAGCCCCCACCAATCATCGCTGATGGGGCGCGGTATCCAGTACGCTGTGGCACGCCTCTGGGAAATCACTAGGCGACGCAGATTCCATCCCTATTGCCCGTTCACACGTCAAAACCAGGACAATTCACCTTCAGGGTTACCTCTGGTTTTTGAACAATGCTCCGAAACCGCAACCGGGAGCAACTGTAAAAATCATCACCGGGTTCCACAATTACACGCCGCAATTTCATAGCAATTTCAGGGCAACGGTGACGGAAATCCCGATTGCCTCTCAGTTGCTACACAGTAGTTGCAGCGTGTAAAGGTACCTTTAGTTGCTTCACAGGAACTAAGGCAATGTAGAAGGAAAAAGGAAAATTATACTTTTTTCCACAAAATATTTATTAGGTCCAATTTTTTTTATTTTCACAAGAGTAACAAAATCAATTGCACCATACAATTTGTCATACAATTTCTCATGAGTACGCCCATACCCCATATGTGGTGGAAAAATACTGTTTGGGCTGACGGTGGGAATCGAAATGGAAGGAGCGCCATTTGACTTTTTGAATGCAAAATTGGCTGTAATTGTGAATGGACACCATGCCATGTTTGGAAAGCCCCTGATGTGCCTAAACAGTGGAACACACCCATTTTAGAATCTAGACTTTATCTAAATGTGTAGTGAACACCTTGTACTCCCAGGTAGTTCACAGAAGTGAATAACGCTTAGCCATGAAAGTAAAAAATAAAAAAATAATGTACAATCCAAATTGTTGGACAGTACACCATTACCCCATTTATGGAGGCAAACTACTGTTTGGGTTCACGACGGTTCTCAGAAGGAGCGCCACATGAAGTTTGGAGCACTATTTTTGACTGGAACATATTGCGGTTGCCATGACACATTTGAACAGCCCCTGACATGTCAAAACAGCAGAATACCCCTACATTGACCCATTTTACAAACTGCACCCTTGAATGAATTCATCTATTGGTGTCATGAGCATATTCTCCCCTTAGGTGTGTTACAAAATTACAACTAATTGGGCCATGACGAAAAAGAAATATATTTTTACCACCAAAATGTATTTTAACCCCAAATTTCCAATTTTCATAAGGGGAAGATTAAGTAAGAAAAGCTTCATAAGGTCTTGCACGATTTCTCCTGAACATGGCAATACCCCGCATGTGACTAAACAGTACAGTGGTGCAGTCCTAAGTAAAGATGTGCTTACCTCATATGTGCTGGTGATTCCTGACCTGTAGAAAACAGGCACAAACAACTCAGCAGAAAAAATGACAACGAAGGTATAGGCAATAAAAAACAAAACAAAGGAGGCCCCGAAACGATAGACTTCAGACGGGGCCCCCAGAACTGTCACTGCTGACATAAAGCTGGCCGTCAGGGATAAGGCTACTGGTCCACATGTCAGCTGTTTTCCACCAACAAGAAAGTCAGCAGAAGTGGTTTTGTTTCTCTCTTTGATAGCAAAAAATACACCAATTCCCGAAGAGATGATAAACAATGCCCCAAAAACGATATAGTCCCAGACCGCAAATGTGATTATTTCTGGAGTCTGAAATTTGGCCATTATGTTATTGTTATCGAAATTATTATCTTGGGAAAAGAAATCTTCACTGTGACTGCTGAGAAGTCATTAGGGAGAGCAAGGAGTTCACAAAGGCTTTTAATGCATTTTTTTGGGTTGGGTTAACCATTAGTTTTCTACTCAGCAGTTCTACTTCTAACTTACAATAATCTCTAAGAATGTCAGATTTTTCACTCCTCCGTATACCAATTGATAGGCTTATGTCAAAAAAGAGTTTAGACCTGGAAATGTTTTTGGTTTGCACCATCGGAATGCTGATTGGGGGGCAGAATGGCATTTGTCCCCCAGGCCAGTCCTCCAACAGCTGCTTAGGGCCGCCATGCATCCTGCTGTTGACCGGCATGGTCCCTCACACATCACTGAACAGCGACACTCCCGCGCATTATGCTGTGCAAGGTCGCATGTTCAGATGTCACATCACTCAGTGCACTTTGTAGACTGCTTGTAGGCTGGAAAAAGAGAGGAGACATGATCCGATTCATGCCTGACCTATGATACAGCCACACAACAACAAATTAACACTGTGACGCTAAAGCTTCTGAGTCCAAGTTATACACCAGTGTGAGCGAGTGAGCGAACCCATAGAGTTCACAGTGTTTGCCAGCACGATATACTGTTTAATGAATACAATAAAACTATGAAGATAATATGTCATTTCCATCTCTCATACTTTTCTTTCTGACATCCGATTCGGTTCTCATATCTATGTATCTCAGTAGTTAATCTGTTTCCTCTTACTGTATCCATGTGGTCTATATTTCTTTATAGAATCTGATGTGCTGAGTAGTGATGAGCCATCACCTCAATTTTCTAATTCGATTTGATTCGTCGAATTGATCATTTGTTCGTCGAATGTTCGTCGAACACCGCCAATCCCATTGAAATCAAAGGCAGGCTACAGCAAACACATAGAAAACACCTTCATAGGTGTCCAAAAGCTGCCAAACTACTCAGAATAGGCAACAAACACCAGGAAAAGTGTCAACAATGCAAGCACAATACAAATAGTCAGGGGAAAAGTGGCATTACTTATCTACATTAAGTAAAAAGAGGTGGAGGAGTAAAAAGATGGTGAGACACAGGTATGGGCATGTCACCGTTCTCAAATCATGTAAAACACAGCAAGAGGATCCCAACAAGAGTCCTGACTCTTCCCAAAGGGTCAGACAACAGCAAAATGGCATCAATCAGTTTCTTGGAATATTACAGTAAATAACAGATCGGTAGGTCAGAGACCTGTTTGGGCCTAGTGGGCGACATAAACTCAAAGCTCATGCAAGCACTCCCATCAATGATATGCCTCGCCACCCACAGGTGGGACCACCATCAGTTTTATGGAATATTACAGTAAATAATAGATCGGTAGGTCAGAGACCTGTTTGGGCCTAGTGGGCGACATAAACTCAAAGCTCATGCAAGCGCTCCCATCAATGATATGCCTCGCCACCCACAGGTGGGACCACCATCAGTTTTATGGAATATTACAGGAAATAATAGAGAGGTAGGTCAGAGACCTGTTTGGGCCTAGTGGGCCACATAAACTCAAAGCTCATGCAAGCGCTCCCATCAATGATATGCCTCGCCACCCACAGGTGGGACAAGTATACGACTCCTGTGATATTTCAGGAAATAATAGATAGGTGGGTCAGAGACCTGTTTGGGTCTAGTGGGCCATATAAACTCAAAGCTCATGCAAGTGCTCCCATCAATGATATGCCCAGCCACACACAGGTGGGAACACTATCTGTGTCATGGAGAATTACAGTAAATAATAGATAGATAGGTCTCAGACCTGTTTAGGCCTAGTGGGCCAGATAAACTCAAAGCTCATGCAAGCGCTCCAATGAATGTTATGCCCTGCCACACACAGGTGGGACCACTATCAGTGTCGTGGAGTATTAAAGGAAGAACTAGTGAGGTAGGTCACTGACCTGATTAGGCCTAGTGGACAGGGGAGATTTACTAAACAATGCTTTTAAGTACCCAAAAATGGTGGATACGGATCTAGCAAATTTGTTAATCACTGGTTCAATGGACAAAAAGGTTGAATAATCAGAAACAGGGGCAGGAGTGTCAGGGGTAGGTATTGAGCTCAGAGGGCCCTACTCAAGTCAAGCAACAAACAGCAAGAAGACCCCAACAACAGTCTCCATTAAAAAAAAAAAAAAAATTAGGCACAGCCACCACTTAAGTGTCATCAATTGCCCCAGAGTTGAAATATTGAAACGGGGAGTTTAATGCAGCACATTGTAAAGTACACAAGCGTTCAGTCTCCCCAGGCTGACACAGGGGTGGCAAAGTCCTTGCGGATCCATGACTTGTTCATTTTGATAAGCATAAGTCTGTCTACACTGTCACTGGACAGACGCGTGCGCTTGTCCGTCAGCACACCACCAGCAGCGCTGAAGACACATTCAGAAAGAACGTTGGCTGGGGGGCACGACAAAATCTCCAAGGCGTGAGTGGCGAGCTCAGGCCATTTTTCCAGTTCTGAAGCACAAAATGAACAAGGGTCCAGTTGCCCAGTCATGGCATCGATATTCAGCTATAGATATTCCTGTACCATCTTCTCTAGGCGTTCACTATATGCCAGACTTGTTCTCTCTTCTGGCGTTGCAAAGGATGGTCTAAAAAAATTGGTGAAACGATTTCACAAAATTGCTGTTACCAGATACACTGTTACTGTTAACGTTTGAGTGATCACAACTCGACGTTCTCAGGGTTGGAAAGTTACAACTGTGATATTCACTATGTGCTTCACTGGTGTTTTGGGGAAATGCAGATCTAAGATTGTGTAAAAGCTTCTGTTGATACTCCTGCATGCGTGCGACCCTTTCCAGGGCAGGAATCATTTGGCCAAATTTACTCTTGTACCAGGGATCTAACAGTGTGGCAACCCAGTAGTTGGCATTACTTCCAATTCTAACAATCCGAGGGTCATGTTGCAGGTAGTTCAGCAAGAAGGCACTCATGTGTCTTGTGCATCCAGGAGGACCAAGTCCTTGTTTTGTTGGTGGCGGAGAGGTATCATTCACGCTTCCTTCCTCTGAACTCTCCCCCCAAACCTCGTACAACAGAAATGTGATCAAGATATCCCTCATCTGCTGAGTCTTCCATGCCCATCGCCTCTTCAGACCTCCATTTCTTCCTTGGCTCCTGCACCTTTATCAACAGTTTGGCTGCTACCATGTGCCCTCGTTAATCCCTCTCGCCCACCCTCCCTTGCCAGCCGCCTTGGTGCTGCTGACCATCTGGACCTTGGAGATCTTGTTATCCCTTCCACAATCGCCTCCTCCTGTACTTCCTCCCCTTCCTCTTCGCCCACCACCTTACTCCGAATACCAGTTAAAGTGTGCTCCAGCATGTAGATGACCGTAATTGTCATGCTGATAATGGCATCGTCAGCGCTAAACATCTTAGTAGCCATTTCAAAACTCTGTAGAAGGGTGCAAAGGTCCTTGATCTGAGACCACTCCAGCAGCATGATTTGCCCCACCTCTGGCTCTGGATCTCGCTGGCCCAGGCTGTACGCCATAACATACTGCCACAGTTGCTGCAACATGTGCAGAGTAGAATTCCAGCATGTCGGCACATCGCATTTCAGTCGATGAACAGACAGGCCGAACGACTTATGTAGCAATGCAAGTCGTTGAGCTGCTGGATGCGAATAGCGGAAGTGAGCACACAGCGACCATGCCTTCTGCAGAAGCGCATCTAGGCCGGGATAGTGGGCTAGAAATTGCTGGACGACTAGATTCAAGATGTGAGCCATACAAGGCACGTGTGTCACCTTGCCCCGGCGAAGGGCCGCATCCAGGTTTGCAGCATTGTCGCACACGGCCTTCCTTGGCTGAGGGTTCAATGGAGACAAACATTGATTAAACTCTGTCTCCAGAGCTGACCACAACTCCTCAGCTGTGTGACTCACATTTCCCGGACATTTTAATGTAAACTAATTTTCAAAAGAACAATGAAATAGTGCTACCTAGTCAAGCTGTGCTAGTAGCCTAAATAATTTCGGTAAGTAGTTTTGATCAGATACAATACAAAACTGTTTTCTGCACTGTGTGGCGGTACTTTTCAAAAGAACACTGAGGTACAGCTACCTAGTAAAACTGTGGTACTAGCCAAAATGGATTTGCTTGGCTAGATGCAGTAAAAAATGACTACTACTGACAGGCGGTGTAGCTTTCTTCACAACAGTGCTACACCAATGTCTGACATAAGCCCTCAGTCCGTTTTTGGCTTCAGTTTTCTCTTTTTTTTTTTTCTAAGTCCAAAAACTGACAGAAAAACGATTTGGATGTAATAAACACCCTGTCCGTTTTTCTATGGAGCTCCAAACATTGCCCTGTCCGTTTTTGAGTCAAAAACGTTGCATGCAACGTTTTTGGCATCATTTAAAAAACGCATGCGTTTTCACGCGTTTTTTTAACATGGGGCCCTATGGGAAACGCATGCGCGAACACATGCAAATGCGCACTTGCGTTTGCGCATGCGTTTGCGCATGCGTTTTTTTAATGAAAAGTCCAAAAACGTTCAGGAGTGCAGGAGGCTCAAAAAGCACCCAGAAAAAAACGGATTGGTGATGAAAATCACTTCCAAAAACGGATTTCTATGTGTGACCACAGCCATACTGCTACTAGCCAAAAGGGAGTTGGTTGGCTAGATGCAGTAAAGAATGGCTATTACTGACAGGCGGTGTAGCTTTATTCACAATATTGCTACACCAATGCCTGAGACACTGCTACTGGCCAAAAAGGATTCACTGGGCTAGATGCAGCAAAATAATGGCTATTATTGACAAGCAGTGTAGCCTTCTTCAAAGCAGTGTGTGATGCCCTGTGCCAGATAGCCACAGGACCAACTAGTACACCAAGAGATTTCCACATCTGGTAACCACATACACTCAACATCTTCCACTCCAGGCCTGTAGGGGGAGCACCACTGGTTGCTGTAAAGCCAGATCCCCTATAAATACAGGTGCTGGGGGTGGAGTTAGCCAGAGTGTGCAGTCGCTAGGACAACTGTAAAGATCAGCTCAGAGCCTAGTGAGCAAAACTGGTTACCGGAGCCGCTAGGCCCGAAACCAGTGCACCGCCAGAGCCAGTGTGAGAGTCTAGAGAGTGAGGACCGAAGGCAGAGGCGAGGAACAGTACAGCAGGGGCAGAGGAGCCATACTGGCTCACCCCAGGAGAACACCGGACACTGGAGTCTGAGTCTGCAAGGGAGAGATTAGCTCAGCAGAGAATCCCAGTACACCGCGGAGGTCTAGCTTCCTGGACACCCGCGGTACTCCCCATTTGAGAGCCAGGAGCCACAGAACAGGTAGCGGTAGCCAAGTGAGAGCCCTAAGTGCAGCAACCCGGGCGAGAGAGATAAGAGAGGTAAGGCCTGGTTCCACATACGCCAGACTTCAGGACAAGGAGGAGGACAAAGAGGCCTATAGCCCACTCGGTGTGGAAATCCCAGAGTGCATCCTTTAACCCTGAGAAATCACCAGAGGGTATGTTGTTGGGACTTTTAATAAATGAGTAAATGAGGGTTCTCAGTGTGTTTTATTTCTAATAAAGACTTCTTTCTGTTTTATTTCTACACATTTTTTTCCCATTAATTATTTTACACACTATGACGGCAGGTTGGTGTATGGCAACCAAACACAGACACCGTAAAGATTGTGGGAGCACAATCTGATTGCAACAGCCAAAAGGGAAATTAAGAATAAAGTATGATGTAAGAGTGAAGGATTAGTGCAAGTTATAAAAAGCATGAAGTTTTTATATTTTTAAAAACAAAAAAAGGGTGTGCTATTGTGAATATATCAATGTGTCTCTGGAGTGTAGACAAATGAATGAGTGATCAGATGGACTATGTGAATCTCACAAGCCTATAGTGAAAAGCAACAAAAAATTTTTTTGTGGTTCAAGACCCGCAAACCACCAGTTCTCATACTTATTTAAATACTTAGTTCTCATACTTATTTAATTGTTTTAAATAAGTATGAGAACTGGTGGTTTGCAGGTCTTGAACCACAAACAATTTTTTTGTTGCTTTTCACTATAGGCTTGTGAGATTCACATAGTCCATCTGATCACTCATTCATTTGTCTACACTCCAGAGACACATTAATATATTCACAACAATAACACACCCTTTTTTTTTGTTTTTAAAAATATAAAAACTTCATGCTTTTTTTCACTTGCACCAATCCTTCACTCTTACATCATACTTTATTCTTAATTTCCTTTTTTTCAAAAAGAAACTTATTTTTAAATAATTGCAACACTAAATAAAAATGTCTTCCTCCAGACTGGACTGATAAGGTGGAGCATCAGACTGATCAACACCACAGCCTGTATATAGCGTGATGATAAATATATACAAACTGAGTTCTATTTGGAGTAAGGATATATGGATATATTTTCTAATAAGTCCCCTTGTTTTAGCATATACATATAGATATTTTTATCACTTTGATTTTTTTAAATAAAAAGGTTTTTGAAGATTTTTAAAGCATATTTCTAGCTCTCAGACTCTGTTTCTGGGCATACATCAATGGTAATGGATTAGCGATTAAAATGGACTATGTGATGATTTATTTTTTTCAAAGGATGGGTTGCACTGCCCATCATTGATGATGCTGTGTCTTAGTCATCAGTGACGTCCTGATTTGATTGTATATCCGGTCCTTCTTCATAGTTAAGATGAGTTTGTGTGTCAAATGTAATGCCCTGATGACGATGCTGGGAGAAGCATTGAAACGCGTAGGCTAAATAAAGAAGGGGGGTCTTTCATCTAAGGGCCCTTTCACATCTGCGTTTATTTGAAATCGCGGCAGATGCGGTGAAAAAAACGCATCTGCCGCGATTGCCGCATAGCGCAGAGTGTGACTGGCACACTTGCAGGTTTGTAGTCCCGTCATACCACTACTACCTATTACCACCTTACAAAATGGAAATCAATGGGAGACTCCAGCATTTTTCCGGCTGACCGCGGTTTTTTTCGCGGCCGCACCTGCCGCAAGTGGAAAACCGCACTTGCCGCACCTGCCGCAAGTCCCCCTATACTTTCTATGGGGATTACCGCAACCGCGCCGCAAGTGCAGCGGTTATGCGGCAATCGCGGCAGATGCGGTTTTTTCACCGCATCTGCCGCGATTTCAAATAAACGCAGATGTGAAAGGGCCCTAAGACTCTTTGAGTGATCCTTTCAAAGCAGCGCGGACTGTGATACACCATCCCTGGATCCAGACTATCTATCTATCTATCTATCTATCTATCTGTCTGTCTATCTATCTATCTATTTAAACTTTTTACAGCATGGGAAAGACCATGCTAAAAGCGGCCTTCGTGTGCTGTGCGATTTTTTTTATCGCACCCATTCATTTGCATTGGGGGAATCTCATCAAGATTCACTTCAAACTTTTCCTCAGCACGTTTCTCACCGAGAATAAACTTACAGATGGGCATTGTACTATAGTTTAACCTTGTTGAGAGTGCAATCCGATGTTTTACTAGATGACACTCGCCGAGTTTAAACGCAGATGTGAGTACACCCTTAATCCCGCAATATCCTCTGTGTAGTGCTGATTATTTCATTTGTGTTCGGGTGGTAGAGGTTAACAGTTTTGTGTGCTCTTCAGGTGGGATGGTTGCTTTGTGTTCTGGTCTTGACTTTGTCCCTGGTTTTTCTTACTTGGTTTTATACTGCACAGTTTCTTTTGGTTTTCTGGTGACTTTGATCTGAATGGAGCCTGTGTGCCCAGTCATCAGCCACCTGGGAAAGACTCTGCTAAAGTCCCCCCTTTCCAGGACCAGGAGGTGAGTGAATAGTACCCTGGCCTTTAAGGGTGCACAAAACCGTGACAGCTAGCGCAGAGTGTGACTGGCACACTTGCAGGTTTGCAGTCCCGTCATACCACTACTACCTATTACTACCTTACAAAATGGAAATCAATGGGAGACTCCAGCATTTTTCCAGCAGACCCACTTAGAAGGACTGGGTGGGCAGGAAAATCACTGAAATGGGTGGAGATGGGAAGTGGAATGGGAACAGCATGGAGAAGATGCCTGGACACGTCTCCAATTCGCAGGTCGCTGATGGCAAGTAAATATATAAATAATTAAAGACATCGATTCTGTCCTATTTTTGATAACCAGCCCAGGTAAAGCAGACAGCTGCAGGATGGTATTATCAGGCTGAGAAGGCCCAAAGTATTTGGCCCTTCCCAGCGTAAATATACCAGCTTGCAGGCACCCTGAAATTGGCACATGAATTACATGGACCAATTCTGGTGCTTGCCTCAACTTTTCCCAATTGCACTGCTACAGTGGCAATCAGTGTAATATTTTTGGGGGTTGATATCAGCTGTCAATTGTTAGCTTGCAGCATGCCCACAAGCTGATCTTGAAGTTGAATGAAGGAAAGCAAGAAGGTGAAACTTACGTAAATCTTAAGAAGACCCAAATTAAGAATACCACCAATAAAGAGGTTCAGATAAGGATAATCAATGAAGAAATAAAAGAGATTGATCTAACTTCTCTTGTGTCCTTCATTAATTTCAGTGGCAGTTTGAGAGCAAAGAACAATCTTCGATTAGCATTGGATAGCATGGACCAAATTTAGAGGAGCAAGGGTGTCTAAGTCAACAACAAAGATCTTTGCAATAGTGCTGTCAATTTATGATCTATGGCTGTCCAACATGGATGCTAATAACAGCAGACAGGAGAAAAATGTATACCTTTGAGCTTGTCTTGTATGAATCCTATAGACAGATAGGCTAAATAAAAAAAGATGTTCTTGATTATACAAACCTGGAAAGTAAGATCAACAGACAAAAAGTAACCTATTTCGGACATGTTGTGAGAGCAGATTTTTTAGTAAGGCTGGGGGCACACTGTCATGCATCAAACACGGAGCATCAAAAATCAGACAAATACATCAAAATTGGAGAAATTGATGCATCAAAATCGGATCGTCCCGGAGCCAAGGCAATCCGGTGACCGCTAACATGGGAGTCTATAGCGCCAGATCCGAGGCATTATTTTTATTATCAGTAATAATCAGTGGTAAAAGTAAACAGGTAAGACCAAAGATTTGGTTGGATATCATTAAGAATGACACAGTATGACCATCAAGCCAATGAAAGAAGCTGTGGAAAACAGGGAAGCATGGCATGCCGAAAACTGGAATATAGAATATCCAAGAGTCCGACATGACTTATTGGATATAATTAGAAATTGTACAGTAACCAAAATCAATACTATGTCTTGCTGCATTGCAATACTATGGCCATGACTTGATAATTGTAGTCTAAAGAGTATTACCAGCTACAAGTTTGGCCTATTCTCCTGCCAGATGTTTCATTGTGACGGTAGGATATGCAGCCATGATAATAGAATTGACACGCAATGAACTCGCTTCAGCTGGAAAAGATGTAATTTACAGACCTTGATTCAGATTTTTGCAAAATTACGCAGCCATAAAGGATAACGTGAGTTGTTTTGTTGATATTTCTGATACATAACATTTTTATGCAGCAAAAAGATATCCTCTATCTGCAGAGAGAAGGGTTTGCTTTGTACATGAAGCGTTCACAGACAGTTAACCATTTTATTAGGCAGCCATTGATGCAGATAACGGTTTTGGTAATGATCAGCAAATATGTGCAATAAATAACTGGACAGTGGCCACATCTTAGAAATCACACATACAGTACCAACAATGGAGCAAAACTCTTTGTAAGATCCAGATACACTAATATACCCATGCAAACTATAGATATGTGACAGTCCAGCGCTAACTGATACGTTTACCAGTTTTCTAATAGTGATAAACTCCCCGCACAGGGTTAAAACTATTATATAAAATTCATATAAAACGTGAACACGTATGAGATAACACTATTGGACTACAACAAAACTGATAAAAACCTAATGATATAAAAACATAAAAAACGTAATGATAGAAAACATAAAGTATGTATAAAATATGTACATACACACGATTCCTCGTGGGTCATGAAAATTCTGTAATTACCTTATATTCCCATAGCGGTTGGCGCTTGAGAGTGTCTATGTTCTTGATGTTGGACAGTGTTTTGCTTCATTAGTACCCTAGAGGTATAATATTCGGAAATTGTAAGTATTATGGTACCTTTACACGCCGCCACCGTGGCTAGCAACAGGTAGGCACCGCGCGTGCACATTTTCAACAGTTGCTAACGACGGTACATGATACCGCAAATACACGCCACCACAAGGTGATCCACAGAAGGTATTTTCGTTCCCCGGAAGTGCCGACAGGTGCCGCAGGTTACCTTTTGTGGAGCACCTTCCCTGATTTACACGCCGCTACCACAAGGGAATCTGGGCATACATATTGTGCGCCGTAACTACATAGGCCTGACAGAGTAGTGTATTACGCGACGCTTGTACGGTGATTGGACAATGCAATAACATCATGATTGGCCAGCCAGCACAGGGAGGCTGGCTAATACATGACGCGATAGCAAATGTGTAGTGACTGGTCAGCTCGTTAAATATGCCACCCTATGCAGGGATAGCCAATGGGTACACAGTAGTCTCCACCAATGATAGGTGATGGGGTGTGGTATACATGACGCTGTAGCACGGCCCCAGGTAATTCAAATACCTTCCTGTGCCCCGATTACACGCCGCTACCATAGGGTTTATACCTGCTTGTTTTTCAGCATGGCTGAAAGACAGGTATCCAAAGAGACAGGAAGGTACAACCTGAATTACACGGCGCCACTTCGCGGTGTTTTGAAGGTAAAAGGTACAATTCTGTCCAACACCTGCCGGTTTCTACCTTTCGGTGGCGGCGTGTAAAGGTACCATAAGTGTTACATATATTTCCATAATTGGTTTGTAGTATTAAAGACAGTAACAGTATAATCTTACCACCAGAGGTGAAGCCGCTTTTAAAGTGGTATTGTAGGACAAGGGATTTCTGAACCTTACTTGGAGATCCTGTAGGTTGATGTCTGGTTCTGTGTCTGTAACCTGTTCAAATATATTGGTTACTATGTGTGCTAATTATATGAAGTATGGTTTACTTATAGGATTGTATTTGTAAAAGATAATATTATCTTACTATAAGAGGTGATATTGGTTTTGACGTGGTATTGTGGAGATTGGAGTTTCACAGCCTTGGCTGGTTACGGTGGTTGGCGGAGGTCCATACACTATAAAAAACTGGATAAAATCATAGGTATTCATTAGTATAAATTTATAAGCAGGCGTCTTGTGTGCATCTCACCTTGGCTATGCTTCTAGAAGTTTCCCTGTGGATGCTTAGGTACTCCTGGTCCCCCTGAGGGCCCGGTGTAGCTCTCCTTCGACCTTGCCAGTTTCTGGCTCTGCTTCTTTCTGGTAGTGTGCACTGGAGCCGGGGATGTCACACCTAATTATATTATTCAAGAAACCTTGTTATATCTTTTGACCAAATATTTCTATGGGGTATATGTATCTTTTTGTGTATTTACAGTAGATTACCTTGCTGTATGACCCGCCCCAGGGCCAGGGTACTCGGATCCCGGGCGTTTAGTTATGGGTGCTGTCAAAGGTGGTCGGTGCCGGGGCTGTGACCCTGGTGGTCGCTCAAAAAGGGGTTAATAAAGAAAAACAAAATATAGTTTGTGACGCCACCTAAGGTGTCCGGTGATGGCACCGGCGCTGCTGCAGACCTCCGAGGATAACGCATGGGCAGCCAGATGGTAACACTCCCCGTAGGTGGAGCGAGATCCCAGGGGCAGTGATGTGGGAATAGGATTTGGCACAGGGAGATGGCTCTGCAGGCGGGTTGTCTCTACAATCTCTGTGTTGCACAGGATTAGGGCAGTAAGAACTGAGACACACTGGGAGTAGTTTTCCGTACCTCTACAAATGTTAAACCGGCACTGTCCATGGTACACTCCAGGTGATCGGGAAGCACTTCAGGATTTCCACAGAAGGCTGATTTATAAGGTCTCCTTGTCCCATTCTTACTTACGGTACATTGAAGCCCTGACATGTGTGAAACCTAGCCTGGCCTCCTCTGTGTCTCTCACCCATGTTGACTGCACTGAGAACCCTCTGTTGGATCCAGCTATTCTCTTGCGGTTCCTGGCTCTCGTTTGAAGGTGCTACTGGTGTCTGAGAAACTGGAGTCTCCTCAGTATACCAGTGTTTTATGCTTGGCTAAACTCTCCCTGGCAGACTCGGACTCCGGTGTCAGGGTTACTTCTTGGGATGAGCCGGTATGGCTCCTATTGCTCTGTTCCTCGCCTTGCCTTCGTCCCTCACTCTCCGGTACCTCACACTGGCTAAGGTTCTTCACAGTACTGCTCCATACTGCACGGACTATATGACTCTCCGACTTCTTAACAGTCCTCTCAGGAATTGCACTGCCTAACTCCGCCCCCAGCACTTGTATTTATAGGGGATCTTGCCTAAGGGCAGCAAGTAGAGCTCCCCCTATAGGACTGGGATGGAAGGTCTTGTACGTGTGAGGTGTACCAGATGTGGAAATCCCTCCATGCAGTAGGTGTTCCTGTGGCTACCTGTACCACAGGGTGCCACACTGTATCTGGTAGTCTTCCAGCTAGTGTAATTGCCTCCTGGTGGTGTAGTCTATACTTGTGTTGTGTGATCTGGTGTCTAATTACAAAATTCAGATAAGGACAATTGTAAGACGTTTTCACCCACCATTCATATGTGGTATATATATCCATATAATATAGATGTAGTCCCTTTGCTGTTTTCCGGAAAAGCTCTTAATTGGGGGAAAATGGGGCTTTCCGAAGTGGTTATAAATCTTATATATAAAACCCGAAGGCCACTTCCGGAAGAGGCCACGCCCACTTCCGTGATGGTCTTCGCCCAGGCTCATCCAGTGCACTGTAGCCAGGCTGCCCCCCGGCTACAGGCACCGGCACACGGAACGTTCCGATCTCGGAAGTTCCGTGTGCCCTCCAGCCACTCCCCTCCACCCTCTGCCCTCCAGCCAGTAGCTACATACCGGGGGGCAGGGGGGGCCCATTGCCCGCCACCTAGGGGGCCCACACACACCCTGGGGATACCCGTGCTCCCTGCTGTCTGCCTACAGAGGAGGGAGGGCGGGACTTCCTCTCCTGCAGCTCTGCCCGCCCCTCCCCTCCTCCTACAGTACACCTGATTCCCGGCCCGTGGTGAGTCTGCAGCCCCACATGCTGCTCTGTCCTCCAGCCTGTGTGCCTCCCTCTCACCCCTCCAGCCTGTGTGCCTCCCTCTGACCCCTCCAGCCTGTGTGCCTCCCTCTGACCCCTCCAGCCTGTGTGCCTCCCTCTCACCCCTCCAGCCTGTGTGCCTCCCTCTGACCCCTCCAGCCTGTGTGCCTCCCTCTGACCCCTCCAGCCTGTGTGCCTCCCTCTGACCCCTCCAGCCTGTGTGCCTCCCTCTCACCCCTCCAGCCTGTGTGCCTCCCTCTGACCCCTCCAGCCTGTGTGCCTCCCTCTGACCCCTCCAGCCTGTGTGCCTCCCTCTCACCCCTCCAGCCTGTGTGCCTCCCTCTGACCCCTCCAGCCTGTGTGCCTCCCTCTGACCCCTCCAGCCTGTGTGCCTCCCTCGGACCCCTCCAGCCTGTGTGCCTCCCTCTCACCCCTCCAGCCTGTGTGCCTCCCTCTGACCCCTCCAGCCTGTGTGCCTCCCTCTCACCCCTCCAGCCTGTGTGCCTCCCTCTGACCCCTCCAGCCTGTGTGCCTCCCTCTGACCCCTCCAGCCTGTGTGCCTCCCTCTGACCCCTCCAGCCTGTGTGCCTCCCTCTGACCCCTCCAGCCTGTGTGCCTCCCTCTGACCCCTCCAGCCTGTGTGCCTCCCTCTCACCCCTCCAGCCTCTGTGCCTCCCTCTGACCCCTCCAGCCTGTGTGCCTCCCTCTGACCCCTCCAGCCTGTGTGCCTCCCTCTGACCCCTCCAGCCTGTGTGCCTCCCTCTGACCCCTCCAGCCTGTGTGCCTCCCTCTGACCCCTCCATGCTGTGTGCCTCCCTCTGACCCCTCCAGCCTGTCTGCCTCCCTCGGACCCCTCCAGCCCCTGTGCCTGCCTCTGACCCCTCCAGCCTGTGTGCCTCCCTCTGACCCCTCCAGCTGTGTGCCTCCCTCTGACCCCTCCAGCCTGTCTGCCTCCCTCGACCCCTCCAGCCTCTGTGCCTGCCTCTGACCCCTCCAGCCTGTGTGCCTGCCTCTGACCCCTCCAGCCTGTGTGCCTCCTCTGACCCCTCCAGCCTGTGTGCTCCCTCTGACTCCTCCAGCCTCTGTACCTCCCTCGACCCCTCCAGCCTCTGTGCCTCCCTCTGACCCCTCCAGCCTGTGTGCCTCCCTCTGACCCCTCCAGCCTGTGTGCCTCCCTCTGACCCCTCCAGCCGTGTGCCTCCCTCGGACCCCTCCAGCCTGTGTGCCTCCCTCGACCCCTCCAGCCTGTGTGCCTCCCTCGGACCCCTCCAGCCTGTGTGCCTCCCTCGACCCCTCCAGCCCTCCAGCCGTCCTCTGCCCTCTCCAGCCCGTCCTCTGCCCTCTCCAGCCGTCCTCTGCCCTCTCCAGCCGTCCTCTGCCCTCTCCAGCCGTCCTCTGCCCTCTCCAGCCTACAGCCGTCCTCTGCCCTCTCCAGCCTACAGCCGTCCTCTGCCCTCTCCAGCCTCCAGCCGTCCTCTGCCCTCTCCAGCCTCCAGCCGTCCTCTGCCCTCTCCAGCCTCCAGCCGTCCTCTGCCCTCTCCAGCCTCCAGCCGTCCTCTGCCATCTCCAGCCTCCAGCCGTCCCCTTGCCGCCTCCAGCCGTCCCCTGCCCCTCCAGCTGTCCCCTGCCCCCTCCAGCCGTCCCCTGCCCCCTCCAGCCGTCCCCTGCCCCCTCCAGCCGTCCCCTGCCCCCTCCAGCCGTCCTCTGCCCCCTCCAAGCCGTCCTCTGCCCCCTCCAGCCTCCAGCCCGTCCTCTGCCCCCTCCAGCCTCCAGCCGTCCTCTGCCCTCTCCAGCCTCCAGCCGTCCTCTGCCCCCTCCAGCCGTCCTCTGCCCCCTCCAGCCGTCCTCTGCCCCCTCCAGCCGTCCTCTGCCCGCTCCAGCCGTCCTCTGCCCCCTCCAGCCGTCCTCTGCCCTCTCCAGCCGTCCTCTGCCCTCTCCAGCCGTCCTCTGCCCTCTCCAGCCGTCCTTTGCCCTCTCCAGCCGTCCTCTGCCCTCTCCAGCCGTCCTCTGCCCTCTCCAGCCGTCCTCTGCCCTCTCCAGCCTACAGCCGTCCTCTGCCCTCTCCAGCCTACAGCCGTCCTCTGCCCTCTCCAGCCTCCAGCCGTCCTCTGCCGCCTCCAGCCCTCCTCTGCCCCCTCCAGCCTACAGCCCTCCTCTGCCCCCTCCAGCCGTCCTCTGCCCCCTCCAGCCGTCCTCTGACCCCTCCAGCCGTCCTCTGACCCCTCCAGCCGTCCTCTGACCCTCCAGCCTCCAGCCGTCCCTCTGCCCTCTCCAGCCTCCAGCCGTCCTCTGCCCCCTCCAGCCGTCCTCTGCCCCCTCCAACCGTCCTCTGCCCCCTCCAGCCGTCCTCTGCCCCTCCAGCCGTCCTCTGCCCCCTCCAGCCTCCAGCCGTCCTCTGCCCTCTTCCAGCCTCCAGCCGTCCTCTGCCCTCTCCAGCCTCCAGCCGTCCTCTGCCCTCTCCAGCCTCCAGCCGTCCTCTGCCCTCTCCAGCCTCCAGCCGTCCTCTGCCCTCTCCAGCCGTCCTCTGCCCTCTCCAGCCGTCCTCTGCCCTCTCCAGCCGTCCTCTGCCCTCTCCAGCCGTCCTCTGCCCTCTCCAGCCGTCCTCTGCCCTCTCCAGCCGTCCTCTGCCCTCTCCAGCCTACAGCCGTCCTCTGCCCTCTCCAGCCTACAGCCGTCCTCTGCCCTCTCCAGCCTCCAGCCGTCTTCTGCCGCCTCCAGCCCTCCTCTGCCCCCTCCAGCCTACAGCCCTCCTCTGCCCCCTCCAGCCGTCCTCTGACCCCTCCAGCCGTCCTCTGACCCCTCCAGCCTCCCTCTGCCCTCTCCAGCCTCCCTCTGCCCTCTCCAGCCGTCCTCTGCCCTCTCCAGCCGTCCTCTGCCCTCTCCAGCTGTCCTCTGCCCTCTCCAGCCGTCCTCTGCCCTCTCCAGCCTCCAGCCGTCCTCTGCCCTCTCCAGCCTCCAGCCGTCCTCTGCCCTCTCCAGCCTCCAGCCGTCCTCTGCCCTCTCCAGCCGTCCTCTGCCCTCTCCAGCCGTCCTCTGCCCTCTCCAGCCTCCAGCCGTCCTCTGCCCTCTCCAGCCTCCAGCCGTCCTCTGCCCTCTCCAGCCTCCAGCCGTCCTCTGCCCTCTCCAGCCTCCAGCCGTCCTCTGCCCTCTCCAGCCTCCAGCTGTCCTCTGCCCTCTCCAGCCTCCAGCCGTCCTCTGCCCTCTCCAGCCTCCAGCCGTCCTCTGCCCTCTCCAGCCTCCAGCCGTCCTCTGCCCTCTCCAGCCTCCAGCCGTCCTCTGCCCTCTCCAGCCTCCAGCCGTCCTCTGCCCTCTCCAGCCTCCAGCCGTCCTCTGCCCCCTCCAGCCGTCCTCTGCCCCCTCCAGCCGTCCTCTGCCCCCTCCAGCCGTCCTCTGCCCCCTCCAGCCGTCCTCTGACCCCTCCAGCCGTCCTGGGTTGGCCACATGTTGACTCATGATCCAGGCGCCGGAGAAGACGCAGGGTCGGTGGTAAGTATAGCGGAGTGTGTGTGTGTATGTGTGTTTATGCGCTGACCACTCTGCCAACGCCGCTGCGCTGACCACTCTGCCCACGCCGCTGCGCTGACCACTCTGCCCACGCCGCTGCGCTGACTAATCTCAGTGCTAGCCAGTGAGCTACCATATACCCTGCTACCCACAGAGCCGCCTGTATACACACAATTCATTTCACCGCACTACCCTAACTATTAGTAAATAAACTATACATGGATTCTAGACTACCCGATTCTTTAGAATCGGGCTGCCATCTAGTTGTATATATCTGTACATATAACAGGATATGGTGTTCATATATCTTTAAGCAGTAGTGCTTATACAGTATTATTTATCTACCAGCTGCCTATAATATTAGTTCCCCAAGGTGGTTCCTAGGTTCAGGTTCAGCCAGTCTGTAGATATACCAGGATATGGTGTTCATATATCAAACTCCCACATAGAGTTAAACTATCACTAAGTTTCTTTCCCTCATTATTGGCAATTGATATAAACGTATCAGCGCTGGGCCTGTCACATATCTATAGTTTGTCATTACTTATTTAGTGGGTAGGGTCACACATGGTACCACCCATGCTTACAGCAGCAACAAACACGCCCATAACATAGCTAGCTCCGGTGTCCTGTCAAACTATTATACTAATGCAAGCAGTACTTTATGCAAAAGTTGTCAAGATTGATACACAAACTACTAGTCAAGTAAAACACCAGTTTTAGATAGCCCATAGCAATATTAAAAAGTGAACCTTTTGTTAGAACTAATTCATTCCAGAACAGAAATAGTCAAAACTTATTGCAATTCCCCAAAACTCACTCCTTTGTTGCATTACAGATTTGGGGCATTAATTTTCTCCTACCTGAAACTCTTATTCTTAGAAATAGCATCTATAAAGGCCGGTTTACACGCTGCGATGTCCCAGCGATCCGACCAACGATCAGGATCGCTGGGACATCGCTATATGATCGCTGGTGAGCTGTCACACAGGCAAACTCACCAGCGACCAGCGAGAACGCTGGTAACCAGGGTACACATCGGGTAACTAAGCAGAATGCTGTGTTTAGTTACCCAATGTTTACCCTGGTTACCATGTCCTATGTACTGTGCGGCACTGGGCATCAGCCGGGAGGTCGTTGATCGTTGGTCTCCCGCTGTCACACACGCCGATGCTAGCCGCCCAGCGGGAGACCAACGATCGAAAAACAGCCCTGCCCATTCCGCAACAATCTGAGATCAGCGAGCTGATCGCTGATCGTTGCAGGATGTCACACATAGCAAAATCGCTACGGGGTCGCTGCAACGTCACAAGTTGCAGCGACATCATTAACAATGTCGACACATGTAAACCGGCCTTTAGAGGTGATCCAACAGATTGAAATTTCAATTCCCCAGCTTCACCAAATTCACCTCACCCTAAATACTGCAAATCTTCTAAATGCCCTGAAAATAGGTCTCCTAGGACTGTATTGAACCCTTTTAGAGCTGTTCAATGCAATCCTGTCATCAGAATTGTATACCCTATACCCTAACCCTATAGCATGTGTGTAAAAGAGCTTTAACGCAGAATAAATTCTTATGTTATCCTTTTCAGAGATCCATTGTTATAATTGTATGCTAATGAGTTGCAGCAGAAGCTGCACAATAGAGGTGACTGTTACTCCTGATCTAGCCACTAGGCAGCGCCGGATTCCTTTGGCTAGTGGTGCCGGTGACAGAGGGGCCATATCCTCTTTGGGACCTGCTCCTTTCGTTCCTACCTCTGTCACTGGACATCACCATGCTCTACTGTGGGTGGTGCTGGTTACATGAGAGAGGTCCCAGCAGAGGCATCTGGTAGGCGCAGGCTTCATTCCTCTGTCAGAAGTGGGGTGGTTGGTATCAGTCATGCATGACCATCTAGCCTGGTTGTAGTGGTGGACCGGATGAGGTCATCAGGCTGTGAGCTCAAGCGAATGAGAGGGAACCATGCCCTTCAAATACCTTGGAGCTTGTCCTACAAGGCACCAGATATATTCTTGGTTTTCCCAGCTATTTAGTTTGTGCTATATTATATTGACTCTGATCTTGCCTGAATTTTGCCCCTTCTACCGTCTGATGAGGAGAACTACTGAAAGACCTGTAATCAGCAGGTACAATTGTTTCAAAGAAAACAGTAAGTAATGCACTCACCCTCCATGGCCTGTATGCATGCAGCTGTATGCACGCTCACCATACAAGCTCCGTTGCTGAACACAGAGCATGTTAAGTGCGTTTAATGTTTGCTCAACAACATTTAGACAAGTCTGTAAAATACTGGGAGAATATAGTCTGGTCAGATGAGACCAAAATTGAACTCTTTGAATGCCATAATGCACACTATGTTTGGAGGATACAAAGCACTGTATATCACTCCAAAAACACCATACCAACAGTGAAGTTTGGAGGTGGACTATCATGGTGTGGGGTTGTTATCCACAATTATGGCTTTTTTAAATGTTTCAGAATCATGAAATTAGTTTGTTTTTTAAAAGTTGCAAAATTTGGTGTAACTTTACTCCAGTGATCATCCTGTGATTTTATGTGTGCTAGTTATTTTGGTGCATTTTATGCCCCATTTTGCAAATTATTTAACTTTACAACTTGAAAACATTGGAGACAAAAGCCATACTACTGTGCTTCAAGTGACAAATCTCACATTGGATGGCTCGTCATCAACTACACTTGGGAATTGCTGCAATGACTGCCAATACACAGCTGACCAGGAGATCACTCTCCACTCCTAGCAGAGACATCACTCATCTGCCCATTCCAGCAAAAGGGCGACAACAAGTAACCAAAAGAGTAACAGCGACAATAACAGTATATATGGCCATGTTCACACACATGCGTTTTTTTGACCATCTCTGCGTTTTTGGGCTGTTAAAAAAAATGCAGGTGCGTTAACGCAGGGTACATTTGAGTGTAGCTGCGTTTTTCAGCTCCATTTGCGTTTTTTACCCTAGTCCAAAAAACGCTGCATGCAGCGTTTTTGGGTGCTGTAAAAAAACGCATGTGCGTTTTTCCAAAAACGCATGCGTTTTTTTAACATGGGGCCCTATGGGAAACGCATGCAAAAACGCATGGTACATTAGTACCTTTTAGTGCCATTCAAAAACGCATGCGTTTCCCATAGGGGCCCATGTTAAAAAAAACGCATGCGTTTTTGAAAAAACGCACATGCGTTTTTTTAACATGGGGGCCCTATGGGAAACACATGCGTTTTTAAAAGGCACATTTATGCACCCTGCGTTAACGCTTGCGTTTTTGCCTGCGTTTTTGGTGAAAAAATGACTAAGTCCAAAAACGTGGCAAATCCTTTCAGACACACAAGGGACATTTTTTAGCACTCTTAAAAAACGCAAGTGCTTTTAAGAATGCTAAAAAAACCGCAAATTGTGTGTGAACATAGCCTATAATATGAGTCATGTTCAAGCAAACATAGAATTTATCCTTAGGCTGGGGTTACACATAAGCCCTCAGTCCGTTTTTGGCTTCAGTTTTGTCATTTTTTTTTTCTAAGTCCAAAAACTGACAGAAAACGGATTGGGTGTAATAAACACCCTGTCCGTTTTTCTATGGAGCTCCAAACATTGCCCTGTCCGTTTTTGAGTCAAAAACGTTGCATGCACTTGCGTTTGTGCATGCGTTCGCGCATGCGTTTTTTTAATGAAAATTCCAAAAACGTTCAGGAGTGCAGGAGGCTCAAAAAGCACCCAGAAAAAAACGGATTGGTGATGAAAATCACTTCCAAAAACGGATTTCTATGTGTGACCACAGCCTAAGCCCCAATTACTTAAACTTCTGGCATAACAGATCACACCAGTGGCAAGAACTAGCTCAGTTGGCAAACTGTCATGTCCAGCCTCTATTCTAATATCTAAGAAGGTATTCAGCGCAGCCAGTATCTATATTACACCAAAGAGGACCAGGTTGTCCTCTGCAAGCATAGAATACCATACACTTGTAAAAATGAATTGTTTATGCATCAGAGGCAAGATTTATTCACCTTCAGCTGATATCAATCATTAAGGCTAGGGTCACATTGGCGTTTTTTGTTTTAAATCCTGATCCGGTTTTGAGCTTTAAAAAAGCTCAAAACCGGACCAGGAAAGGCTCCTGATGGAAGCCTATGCAAAACACCGGATGGCTTCACAAGCCATCCGGTGGCCGGATCCGGCACTGCTGCCTGCTTTTAAAATCATGCAGGCAGCAGTTTTCGCAGCGTTTCTGGGACCGCACTGCGGTCACCGGATGGCTCAGGATGTGTAATCCTGAGCCATCCGGTAACTGCAGAGTGTGCGGATCCCGGCTATTGACGGGACCCGCAACCGTAATAAAGAGTGAAATTGCTGACCTAAATGACTGATAGAGGTCTGTAGGGGGGCTTAGACCCCCCTACAGACCGGGCTCCCACTTCCATAGTGTTCTTCACCAATTTCGCACCGGGCACGGGCTCCTCGGAGCCCGTGCATGTCAACCAAGGTGCCCCCCCCCCCCATCACTATACAGGGGTGCATAGACCCCTCTAATACAATTATGCTTACATTGATGTGTTTTACACAAAGAATAATCACAATTGCATTGTTAATTATATATTTACATGTGTCCGGAGCCAGAGTCCAGTGATTTCCAGGGGCGGGGCTGTGTGCAGCAGCCTCCGCCCGCTCCTTCTTGATGGCCGCCCCCTCTGGCCGTAATCCAGTCTTGTGAGGGCGGCCTCGTCGTTAAAGGGGCGTGGCTAACTATGTGCCGCGGTTAGCCACGCCCCTTTAACGACGAGGCCGCCCTCACAACACTGGATTACGGCCAGAGGGGGCGGCCATCAAGAAGGAGCGGGCGGAGGCTGCTGCACACAGCCCCGCCCCTGGAAATCACTGGACTCTGGCTCCGGACACATGTAAATATATAATTAACAATGCAATTGTGATTATTCTTTGTGTAAAACACATCAATGTAAGCATAATTGTATTAGAGGGGTCTATGCACCCCTGTATAGTGATGGGGGGGGGGGGGCACCTTGGTTGACATGCACGGGCTCCGAGGAGCCCGTGCCCGGTGCGAAATTGGTGAAGAACACTATGGAAGTGGGAGCCCGGTCTGTAGGGGGGTCTAAGCCCCCCTACAGACCTCTATCAGTCATTTAGGTCAGCAATTTCACTCTTTATTACGGTTGCGGGTCCCGTCAATAGCCGGGATCCGCACACTCTGCAGTTACCGGATGGCTCAGGATTACACATCCTGAGCCATCCGGTGACCGCAGTGCGGTATTCTGCACACAGTTTTCAAAAAAACTGTGTGCGACCGGCATTGCATTCACCGCATCCGGATCCGGATGCGGTGAATGCAATCTAGGTTTTCAATGTGACCCTACCCTAAATCAGCTGTGTCATCTGGACATGGTGACAGCTCAGGCTCTTCAGTCATACAATGCCTGACTGCTGCGATGCAGTGGCTTGCTGCGTTGCAAATAGTAGGTTGTGCTCTGCAATATAAACGAAGAAATGAGTATGCTGGTACTTATAGTTCAGCAAGCTTAAGTAATGTATTACTATGGGACTCGTAGTTCTACAGGTTCAGTAACGCATTAGAAATGCAGGACTGCAGATGAGCCAAAAGACAGAGGTGTGTCTGGCCAACCTAGATTCTCACACACCTGAGTATCTCAGGGGATATAATATGTGTGTTCATTGGATTAGATGTCTCTGTGCATTTGGGAAAGCAAGAGCTTACCTGGAAGACGTATGGACAGGACTCCAGATCTCATTGCTTAGGAGAACATGTCCATGGAAGGCATGAGGTTCAGGGACCATGGGACCTCTTTTATTTGTGACCAGCTGGTGCCCTGGAAAGAACCAGTGAGCACTCGCTCTCAGAGCTTGGAGTGACTATTGTCCTGGGACGCACTTTGTATGGTAAGCATAGAAATGGCCAGCGTCCTGGAAAGTACGTGATGAGGAGACTAAAGGAATATTTAGGAATCTACAGTCCTGCTGAGGATCTGGAACTGGTGTTTGTGATCTCAGAGAGACAGTTTCCTTAATGATGGACTGGCAGGAGTCAGTGAATGGGGTTGGGAATAGCTCCTGTAACCATGTGACTAAAAGAGATTATGTATGTGGCGCCCCTGCAGTCCGGTCACCACTAGAAGTTGAAGCAACCAGGATCCGGAAGTCCAGTCACACAAACACACACCCAACACACTCCAGTCCCGGAGAAAGGGACTTTATGCCCAGCTATGGTACGGCGGGAGGAGACAGGTGGTGGGTGGGGAAGTTAGCACAGGAAACTATCAGCAAAGAAGAGACAAAGTCAGGAAACACCACTGGAAGTTAGTCAAGAGGAGGGCAGTTGGTAGTTAGTCAGTTGTTCAGTCAGTCAGTTAGCCCTGGAGTCAGGAGGAGAGAACACCATCATTACACGAGACTGAAAGGTCATGGACCTGGCAGCCTGTACCATCATGAGGCTTGTTCTGGGTCCTGGGCTACAGACCCAGAACAGAAGAGTCCTAGGAGTGCAGGAAGTGTGCAATCCACCCGTTTACCCGAATTAGCTGGGAAGCTGAAGGACGGGGCAGGAACAAGGGTGCTGGCTCCGAAATAGCCAGGACGCTACACGCTCCAACCACAAAACCGGCTGGTTATGTCCCATGACCCAACCCCAGCGCAGCAAAGAGAAGGCCACCGTACCAGAGCCAGGGGACCAGGCAGGTCGCCCTTGGCCGCTGGATCGTAGCTTTGAATGCGGAAGTGAGAGGAAGAGAGGCCCATGGAAAGGAACTCAAAAGGGGGTGAACTGGACAAGCCATCACGGCTGCTAAAACACTACCAGAGCCGCCACTTCACTGGCTTGAAACTTGTACCACCTGACGAGAAAAGCCAAGTAAACCGGGTTGAAGCTCAGTACTGTGTCAGACTGTTTATTCTGCGCCTGAAGAGAGGTAGATTGAAACGCCGAGCCGGCAGTAGGAGCCTACCTGTGAGTGTCCTCGACCCCTGCCAGCAGCCAGCTCAGTTCCACTGGTCTTCCATTCCCCAAATCACCTCCATATACTCTTTCCATGGAGAGCTAAACCATCACAGCTGCTACTCCCAACATCCTCAGAGGTCCCTAATGCAGCAGTGGCTATACTGGCTGCATTCCAGTGGTGGCGTCACGAAACAAACTCTTTTATTTTCATCCCTTTTTCAAACTTCCCCTTTTTACTGATCGCCTGATGAGGGGATCACAGACTGGGTCATGCCACCGTGACATCCCACAGCCCCGGCGACTTCAGGAGGGCCCAGTTCCGAATATCCCTCAGACGCCGCCAGGGCGAGTCATGTATACTATGCCAGACAGGTGTATCCACCATTGGGGCAGCCTGAGGATCATATAAATGTTCTGTTAATGTACATAAAATTATCTGTTTATGTTATGTGGCTGATGATGTAATAAACCAATGGACTTTGTTTTACAGAAAAACATGCCTGTTTGCTTCAATTTCCACTACCATTTGAGTGTCCCCCAAACTATCAGTGAGAAAATCACTGTACTGCATATTGTGTTCTATAGTGCTATACCGTACTTCTGCTGCCAGGCCTACCAGGGTGTCGCCTACTCTGCATGCATCTCCTTGCCTGCCATGTTGACTTCTCTACAATGCGGTTGCTGCCACTTTCCTGGATGCCTGTACGCATCAGGGTAGTCAATCATTAAACTACTCGTAAAATGAGTATAATTTTATTCACAGATTTTTAAAAAGCCGTTGCTTCTTAACTATGAAAACAGCAACATATTGTCCCCTTAGAGCAGGGGCGGGGAACCATTTTTCTGCTATGGGCCATTTGGAAATTTTTACAATCCTTTGGGGGCCACACAAAATTATCAACTTGAAAATTACCCGCTATATTTGCTTAAACAATCAACTCACCCCTACTGTGGTGGCTGGAGCTCCTTCTCTTTGGCGTGAGTGATGTTGGTCACGTTGCTACTCAACTGCTGTTCCAGGTTTACTAGAGCCCTAGACATCACAGGAGAGGCTGGGAGCATATACGTCTCTGGGGAGGCTGAGGCTGAGGCATAGAGATCACTGGAGGGCTGGAGGGCAAAACGCATCTGCCGGCCTGAGTGCTTCGGTCCCCAGGAATCTGCCCGAGGGCCACAAAAAAGTAATCGAGGGCCGCATTCAGCCCTTGGGCCTGAGATTCCCCACCCCTGCCTTAAAGGAATACTTTTGTATGGCATGTAAAAAAGCTATTGCTCCTTCATCTAGAAAAGAAGAAAGGTCTGGATATTGACTCAGACTCTCGCCTTCCGTGGAAACCTTCATAAGAAACCTGAAGACCCACCTCTTCAAACAAGCCTACAACCTACAGTGGGTGTCAGTCCACCAAACTGGCATGACCAGCACTCCCTTCACCTCACCCATCCCATGTAGACAGTGAGCCCTCATGAGCAGGGTCCTCTCTCTCCACCTACTGTATCTTCACCCATCCCTAGTAGACTCTGACCCCTCACAGGCAGGGTCCTCTTTCCTCACCTACTGTGTCTTCACCAATCCCTTGTAGACTGTGAGTCCTCACCTACTGTATCTGACTAGCCCAGGGTATGGGGACTTGGATATTTGGGCCCTCTGCTGAGGTAGGGATATCACTGGTGGCCTGCCCAGATCTGTGGCCCTGGTGGTCAACTAAAAAGGGGTAATTGTAATGGGAATAAAATTTTAGAAGTTTATCGTGACGCCACCCGCAGATTCTAATGATGTAGCTCCAGCGCCGCTTCAGACCTCCGGAAGGCGATGGTATAGCAGCCGAGATGGTACAGCTCCCTGCAGGTAGAGCTGGCCCTCTGGAGCAGGGATGCACCTGTAGTGATGGAAGTGCTGATGATGGAGATAAGTAGGTTGCAGTGCAGCAGTGAATAAGCACACAGAGACTCTGCCACTCTACCCAGGTACTTTACTGGAACAAAGCTGATGGTGGTACAGTTCACCGAAGACAACCATTTTTAAGTAAGGATAGCCGGCTGGGTAGTCACAGTGGGCTGCAGGATTCCTTGGAGTCTCCCGTGGTATGCCTTCCTTGTTTCTAACCCGTGTCCTGTTGCTACTACCTGTCTGGGAACAGCCGCTTAGTACCAGGCCCGATTGGGGTGCTTTCTGAGTGTCCCAGCTTCCTGCTCTCCTCTCTCCTGCACTGGATCTCAACCCCGGTGGGTTATCCTGGTGTGATTGGTTTCCTTTCTGACAGGGTGTCAGGCCCTATACATGGACCCGCGACCTCCGGTGTTACGGCTCAGGGGCTGAACTCCATGTGCCACTCCTTTGGAACCATCACTCGGTAAATGGACCAGGGTTCCCTCCCTGAGTATGGATGCTCGGGGGGTCCCCTCCTTCAGTGTGGGCTGCCTGTTCTCTCTCTCCAGGCCCCTTCTCTGGAAGTCTCCTTTCTCTCTCTCTCGGAGGCTCCCTGTACTCCGTCTTTCCTCAGTGCTGACTAAAACTCACTGTGTGTCCTCCCTCCTCCCCTAACTCCCATCCCTAGGGTACGAGCCCAAAACCATCTATTCTAAGTGGGTGTGTGGGAGTGCTAGGATGGGATCCTCCTACAAATCCTACATTCCAGTGTGACAGGGATAACCGCACATTCATTTATGGGTGCAGTACCCCAGTCTGACCAGTGGGGCGCCACATATACTTACCCATCCCTTGCAGACTGTGAGCCCTCACAGGCAGGGTCTTCTCTCCTCACCTTCTGTATCCTCACCCACCCCTTGCAGACTGTGAGCCCTCGCAGGCAAGGTCCTCTCTCCTCACCTTCTGTATCCTCACCCATTCCTTATAAGGTTTACATGATTGGGATATCAATTTGACTCCCTACCTCCTTACAAGGAAAGGAATAAAATATATGGTATTTTAGTAACGAAGCCTTTTACCGCAACTAGTCAAGATGAGCAGATTGTGTGAAGTTCACAGTCTCCGGCTTTGTGGAACTTTTAGATTCACAGCGAACATTTGTGTGTGGATCTAAGTAGAGGAAGGAGAAATGTGGTGTAGAGAGAGAGAGACTAGAAAAATACTATATTTTATATGATTTATCTAATCCACATACCTACATTACCTTAAATTCATACAAAGGTGCAATATGTCAGGATATAGTAAAGGGATTTTCTCTTAAAGGGAATCTGTCAGGTCAAAAATTCGTATTTAACTGTTATCATTTTCTAATTCCTTTCTCTAAGCTCTTTCTATTTATGTATTTCTATTATTCTGTGTAAACTTCAAAATAAAAGATTAATTCCATCTGTCAATCACAGTGAGCTCTCTGCTGCCCACTCCCCAAGGAATGAATATTCATGCAGTCCTCCCTTTCTCTGATATGTCTGCTTTGTGACTCATTGCAGACAGAGAAGGGAGGGGGGAGGAGGGGCGTTCTCTCTGTAAATGCAGCTCTGAGATCTTCATTCATTGTATGTATCGGAGGTATGTGTGTAGTGTGTGCAGTCTGAGATATTTCTTGGTGTTTATATGAACATTTGATCATTTGCTCAGCAGATAAACACATTGCATGTCTGCAGGAAAACCAACATTCATGTAAACAGAAATCTTTTATGGTACCTTTACACGCCGCGACGGCAGGCTGGATACATCCCGCCACAGGCTACAAATGTAGCTTGTAGCGCCAATGTAGCCCGTCGTAGCGGCGTCTGAAGACGTGACGCTACAGCCGGCAACAGATACATCTGTTTCCTAGCTCTGCTCAAAAACTGATGGCTACAACGCCGATGGTAGCGAGCTGTATCGGCGTGTAAAGAGGCAACGGAAGGGAACTCGGGACAGCCTGCGATGTAGCTGCAATGTAGCTAAGGCGTGACCCTGGCTCCGTGTTACCGCGCCCCATGTGCGATCATTGGTGGAAGCTGCTGCATGACGATTGGTAGTCGCTGCATAGGGAGGCATATTTAAAGGAGCTGACGAGTCACACTACACAATCGCTTGAGCGTGCTGTATTACTCAGCCTCCTGCGTTGCCTGCCCAATCAGGATGTTATTGCTTCGTCCTATCAGCGTACGGACGGCTCGTAATCCACAATTGTAGCACGCCTATGTGCTGGCCCTGCTGCACCAGGTACGCCCATAGTAGCTGGTTATAGCGGTGTGTAAATGAGCTACAGCTGGCTACTTGAGACACCCGGCGATGTAGCTAGCTATAGATGTAGCGTGGCGTAGCGCACCTTGTGGCGGCGTGTAAAGAGGGTGCGTTGACCGTTTGTAACCGTTTGAGCGTGCTCGTGCACGTGAAGTAGCGGGATGTATCCAGCCTGCCGTCGCGGCGTGTAAAGGTACCTTTAGGGCCCCTTTACACACGGCTACATTTGTAGCTTGTCACCAGGTAACTTACTGGTTGAAGTGAAATCATGGATACAAGGTTCTATCTTGTTGCTGTGTATAAATGGAATCATGTATCCATGATTTCACTGCAACCAGTAAGTTACCTGGTGACAAGCTACAAATGTAGCCGTGTGTAAAGGTACCCTTATGGTACCTTTACACGCCGCCACAACAGGATGGATACCAACGGCAACTTCACGTGCACGAGCACGGCCGAACGGTTACCAACGGGAACCGCACCCTCTATACACGCCGCCACAAGGTGCGCTACGCGACGCTACATCTATAGCTAGCTACATCGCCGGGTGTCGCAAGTAGCCGTCTGTAGCTCATTTACACACCGCTATAACCAGCTACTATGGGCGGACCTGGTGCAGCAGGGACAGCACATAGGCGTGCTACAATTGTGGATTACGAGACGTCCGTACGCTGATAGGACAAAGCAATAATACCATGATTGGCCAGGCATCGCAGGAGGCTGATTAATGTTTGACGCTCGAGCAATTGTGTAGTGTGACTCGTCAGCTCCTTAAATATGCCGCCGTGTGTGCCGACAACCAATCGGACCGCACCATCTTCCACCAATGATCGCAGATGGGGCGCGGTATCACGGAGCCTGGGTGACGCCTTAGCTACATTGCAGCTACATCGCCGGGTGTCCAGAGTTCCCTTCTGTAGCTTCTTTACACGCCGATACAGCTCGCTACACTCGGCGATGTAGCCATATGTTTATGGGCAGTGCACGGATACAGAGGTATCTGTAGCCGGCTGTGTCGTCCCGTCTTCAGACGCCGCTACTACGGGCGATATTGGCGCGACAAGCCACATTTGTAGCCTGTAGCGGGTTGTATGCATCCTGTTGTAGCGGCGTGTAAAGGTACCATTACAGATAGCGCAGACTGTAGTGATGTTACCAGGAGCCTGTAAAAACCTGATAGATTCAGTGTAATGATGTAAATGCTATTTCCCTGCAGATTAGCTCTGTACCTGGAGGTATCCCTGAGATCAATGAATGCTTTGTGATATATCTGGAGGTACAGTAGATAGCATTTATGGAGGTGACAGGTTCTCTTTTAAGACAATCTTTTCTAATTGAATCTAGCCTGTTAACAAGTAGATTACCATGTGTTAAATGGGTCCATCTGCTATCTTAGAGATCAGATGTAGCTAGCTTTACATAAAAATGTAATATTACGTTCCATCCAATCACTTTTGCCTACATCGCCTACAATATAATACATATAGTAGATGGGTTGATGTTATTTTATTTAATGGTTATCCACAATATGACTAAAGGCCACTTCACACACACAGATATCTGAGTCCAATATCTGAACAGATCTCTGGTTGCAGTGAAATCATAAATACATTGCTCCATTTTGTGGCTGTGTACAACATGGAGCAATGTATCCAGGGGTGCACCAAGCCCCACTGCCGCCTGAGCCGCGCAGGTGATGACCGGGGGGGAGGGGGGTGCTGGCAGAATCCAGCACTGCCGCCCCTCCAGCAGCGGGCGAGGTCCGGGTGGGGGGGGTACTGGTGGAGCCCCTGCGCTGAGCCGCCGTCGCCATGACAGGGGGACTCTATGTGCATGAGGAGCCGCCCCCTTCTGCACTGCCGCTCCCCCTGCCTCTTGCCGCCTGAATGACAGGGCTCACACTGTCCAATGGACGGTGCGGCCCTGAATGTATCCATGATTTCACTGCAACCAGAGATCTGTTCAGATATTGGACTCAGATATCTGTGTGTGTGAAGTGGCCTTAAGACGTCAATCTAGAAGGAATCTTTCCAATTATTATAATGTTATGCTTGCTTCAGAATAAATGTAGATCGCTCATTTGATGCAAAAATTGGGCTCGACTTGTCTGACACAATCAGATAAACCTGACAACTATAGTAAGGGTTGTATGTCTGGAAATGCACCACCATCAGCAAAGAGTTTGGACCATGATCCTTGTTAATAGCAAAACCGTAAATGATCATTAACAAAATCACCAGTATTAGTTGCTGTACACATTTTTAAATGGAGAATTACAACGTAAGGTCATGAGGTTAAATACCAAGGAAGAATCTCCAGAGTAGACTGCTACAGTAGTAAAAATTGATTTATTGTTCCTAGTAGAATCTAGGTTTTCCGCGTCCAGGGAAAATATTAAATTTTGTGCCCCCCTACTATACACAGCTCAAATAGTTTGCCAGGTGGAAAGGGCATGTTACGACCTGCATGCAGCCACATTTGATCTCCAATTGATTGATAGGCCGTGTTCACTGTAGCAGATGTGGAGTCCGTGGAGCCTCGATTAAGAGTCTCAAACACAGGACTAGCCAGATATCCCTCCAGGGAAGGACCCAGCGCTGGGGTGGAATCCTTGCGGAGACCACCATAACCATAACATCTCCGCAAGGATTCCACCCCAGGGCTAGGTCCTTCCCTGGAGGGATATCTGGCTAGTGCCATGTTTGATATTCTTAATCGAGGCTCCACGGACTCCATTTGCATATTCAAACCGCGAACCGCTTCTCTCATTGGTCGCCGCGTTCAGCGCCCACCAATCACCAAGCCGCACATTGTATTTGAAATATGGCGCCATGGTGAGCACCGCTATTCTGATTGGTCGGCGCTGAACGCGGCAGCCAATCAGAGGAGCGGCACGCGGTTTGAATGCCACTCCTCTGATTAATTGGCGCTGAACGCGGCGACCAATCAGAGGAGTGGCTCGTGCCATGGCGCCATATTGTATTTGAAATATGGCGCCATGGCGTGCGCCGTTGTTCTGATTGGTTGGCGCTGATTGTGGCGACCAATCAGAATAGCAGCGCTCACCATGGCGCCCTATTTCAAATACACTTATTTGAAGTATGGCGCCATGGCGCACGTCGCTATTCTGATTTGTCGCCGCATTCAGTGCCGACCAATCAGAGGAGCGCCATTCAAACTGCGCTCCGCTTCCCTCAGTGCCGACCAATCAGAATAGTGGCGAGCGCCATGACGCCATATTTCAAATACAATATGGCGCCATGGCACGAGCCGCTCCTCTGATTGGTCGCCGCTAAACGCGGCGACCAATCAGAGAAGCGCCATTCAAACCGTGCGCCGCTTCCCTCATTGGCCGCTGAGTTCAGTGCCGACCAATCAGAATAGTAGCGCTCACCATGGCACGATATTTCAAATACAATGTGCGGCATGGTGCGTGCCGCTCATCTGATTGCGTTCAGCGCCGACCAATCAGATGAGCAGCATTCAAACCGCGCGCCGCTTCTCTCATTGGTCGTCGCGTTCAGCGCCGACCAATCAGAGGAGTGGCTGGCGCCATGGCGCCATATTGTATTTGAAATATGGCGCCATGGCGCGCGCCGCTATTCTGATTGGTCGGCGCTGAACGCGGCGACCAATCAGAATAGCGGCGCTCACCTAAACTCTAGGACCCGGGTGTGATTGGAACCCCTGCACCTACTGTAGTTATGTTGCTGCTTACAAGTGCTCACCTCACCTTAGAGATCACGGCTAGCAGAAACCCTTTGTAGAATCCTGCATGGCATAAAAGACCTGAATAATGAAAAATAAAAACTTTACACTTTTCAACAGTTAGCAATATAGTATGGATTATATCCTAACAAAGTTCATGTTAGAGATAGAGGGAGCTGACGTTTCCATTAATCATTATCTGACATACTTTTGTGGCAGTATAATTGTACCGCACTATCATGCACCTTCTGCAGGTTATGCTGTATAAACAGGTAACAGATTTGACATGGGGTCAAGGGCTGAAACTCTCGCTAATAAGTGCCAAAGTTGCTACCTATATAATATTGAAGAATAAACAGGCCTTGAAAAACAATATCTATAAAAGAATTAGAGCAACAAATCAAAAAGTGTTCACCCTAGAAAGGCCGGGCTCAGGTGAGCCAAACATTGCTTTTATATCCAGAAAAAAATGGACTATTTATTGTTGTGACCCATTTTCACTTCTGAATGTTCATTTTGTAGATCCATGTGACATCGGTTTTATACCTCTACCATTAAAAATAGTATTAGACTGCCTTCACACTGGCAGCCATCGTGATCAATGTGGATCCGTCACAAGCAGGATGCCCACGGATCAGATTTTGGCCCCATTGTCTTTCAATGGGGACAGAAAACACTTCCGTGGGCATCCAGGTGTCACCGTTTTGCAAACACAGTTTTCATGGAATGTAAAAGTATACAGACATTACAGCCAGGGATCACAGTATATAAGAGTATACAGACATTACAACTGGGGATCACAGAATATAAGAGTATACAGATATTACAGCCGGGGATCACAGAATATAAGTGTATACAGATATTACAGCCAGGGATCACAGAATATAATAGTATACAGAAATTACAGCTGGAGATCACAGAATATAAGAGTATACAGACATTACAGCCAGGGATCACAGAATATAATAGTATACAGACATTACAGCCAGGGATCACAGAATATAAGAGTATATAGACATTACAGCCAGGGATCACAGAATATAAGAGTATACAGACATTGCAGCCAGGGATCACAGAACATAAGAGTATACAGACATTACAGCCAGGGATCACAGAATATAAGAGTATACAGAAATTACAGCCAGGGATCACAGAATATAAGAGTATACAGAAATTACAGCCAGGGATCACAGAATATAAGAGTATACAGACATTACAGCCAGGGATCACAGAATATAAGAGTATACAGGCATTACAGCCAGGGATCACAGAATATAAGAGTATACAGACATTACAGCCGGGGATCGCAGAATATAAGAGTATACAGACATGACAGCCAGGGATCTCAGAATATAAGAGTATACAGACACTACAGCCAGGGATCACAGAATGTAAGAGTATACAGGCATTACAGCCAGGGATCACAGAATATAAGAGTATACAGACATTACAGCCGGGGATCGCAGAATATAAGAGTATACAGACATGACAGCCAGGGATCTCAGAATATAAGAGTATACAGACACTACAGCCAGGGATCACAGAATGTAAGAGTATACAGACATTGCAGCCAGGGATCACAGAACATAAGAGTATACAGACATTACAGCTGGGGATCACAGAATATAAGAGTATACAGACATTACAGCCAGGGATCACAGAATATAAAAGTATACAGATATTACAGCCGGGGATCACAGAAAATAAGAGTATACAGACATTACAGCCGGGGATCACAGAATATAAGAGTATACAGACATTACAGCCGGGGATCACAGAATATAAGAGTATACAGACATTACAGCCGGGGATCACAGAATATAAGAGTATACAGACATTACAGCCGGGGATCACAGAATATAAGAGTATACAAACATTATAGCTGAGGATCACATCTGAGGACTATCAGATTTTAATATCTGCTATATAATCGTCTAATGTTCTTTGACTGCAACGGAAATCGCGCGCTAGCGCTGATTGGTTAAGCCGAGCCGGACGGACCAATCAACGCTAGCGAGCGATTTCTGTACACAGACAGAAAGAGAACAAAAGATGGCAGCCGCTAGCGCGGCGCAGCGGACCCTCACCGCAGTCTCACCGCAGCCTCCTGTTACTAACCCCCACCACAAGCCGCCAACTGACACCAGGAGCTGCCGGGGTCAGTGCTCCCAGGGTGCAGGGAGTGCACATCATGCGGCTCATCCACACTCTCCTGCGTCCTTTGGCCGCACTGTCTGTCACAGATTGTGCGACCATACGATGATCCCGGGTGTCCGCCTCCTGTCAGTGCAGCTGGGTGGCAGCAGCACATGACACCCGGGATCATTCGCCCATGCGCCCGCCTACTCTGCAGGACAACACCAGCATGAGGGCCAGCACTGGGACAGCCAGGGGATGGAGAGGTGAGAGCCTGTGTGTGTGTCTGTGTCTGTGGGTGTAAGTCTGTGTAAGCATGTGTATGTGTGTGAGTCTGTGTGTGTATGTGTATGTATGTGTGTGTGTATGTGTGTGGGTGTGAGTCTGTGTCTAAGTGTGACTCTGTGTGTGGGTGTGAGTCTGTGTGTGGGTGTGAGTCTGCTCCTTCCTCCCCCTGCCTGTGCCGCTTCGTCCTCTGCCCTGCTCTCCCCCCGCTACTTTGTCCTCCATCCTCCGTCCTCCCCCCCAGTGCCACTTCGTCTTCCGTCCTCCTCCTCCCCGCCGCTCTGTGCTCTGTCCTTCCCCTGCCTCTGCCACTCCATCCTCCCCCAGCCTGTGCCACTCTGTCCTCCCCCTGCCTGTACCACTTCATCCTCCGTCCTCCCCCTGCCTGTGCTGCTCCGTCCTCCCCCACCCTGCCGCTCCGTCCTCCGTCATCCTTCCCCTGCCGCTCTGAGCTCCGTCCTCCCCCTACCTGTGCCGCTCCGTCCTTCCCCCACCCCACCATTTCCTCCTCCTTCCTTTCACCTCCTCCCCTCCACCACTCTATCCTCCGTCCTCCCCCTGCCTATGTTTCTCCCTCCTCCCCCACCCCGCCATTTCGTCCTCTGTCCTCCCCCAGCCCACTGCTTTTTCCTCCTTCCTTTGCCCTCCTCCCCTCCGCCACTCCAACCTCCGTCCTCCCACTGCTTGTGCTGCTCCCTCCTCCCCCACCCCGCCGCTTCGTCCTCCGTCCTTCCCCTTCCTGTGTTGCTCCATCCTCCACAACCCCACCGCTTTCTCCTCCTTCCTTTGTCCTCCTCCCCTCTACCACTCCATCATTCATCCTCCCCCTGCCTGTGCTGCTCCGGCCTCCCCTACCCCACCGCTTCGTCCTCCATCCTCCTCTCCCCCGCCGCTCTGTGCTCCATCCTCTCCCTGCCGCTCCGCCCTCCCCCTGCCTGTGCTGCTTCGCCCCACCCCACCGCTTCCTCCCCTTTGCTTTGTCCTCCTCCCCTCTGCCACTCCATACTCTGTCCTCCCCTGCCTGTGTTGCTCCATCCTCCCCCACCCCACTGCTTCGTCCTCCGTAATCCCCCCCGCGCCGCTCTGTGCTCCATCCTCCCCTGCCGCTCTGTCTTCCCCCTGCCTGTACCACTCCATACTCCATACTCCCCCACCCCACCACTTCCTCCTCCTTCCTTTGTCCTCCTCCCCTCCGCCACTCCATTCTCTGTCCTCCCCCTGCCTGTGCTGCTCCGGCCTCTCCAATCCCGCCGCTTTGTCCTCCATCCTCCTCTCCACCGCCGCTCTGTGCTCCATCCTCCCCCTGCCGCTCCGTCCTCCCCCTGCCTGTGCTGCTCCATCCTCCCCCACCCCGCTGCTTCGTCCTCCGTCTTACTCCCCTCATTGCTCTGTGCTCCGTCCTCCTTCTGCCTGTGCCGCTCCATCCTCCCCCACCACTTGCTCCTTCTTCCTTTGCCATCCTTCCCTCCTCCCCTCTGTCCTACCCCTGCCTGTGCTGCTCCGTCCTCCTCCCCACCGCCGCTCTGTGCTCCATCCTCCCCCTGTCTGTGCCGCTCCATCCTCCCCCACCCCACTGCTTCCTCCTCATTCCTTTGTCCTCCTCCCCTCCGCCACTCCATCCTCCGCCCTCCCCCTGCCTGTGCTGCTCCGTCCTCACCCACCCCGCCGCTTCGTCCTCTGTCCTCCTCCCCCGACGCTTTGTACTCTGTCCTCCCCCTGCCTGTGCTGCTCCGGCCTCTCCCACCCCGCCGCTTCGTCCTCCGTCCTCCTCTCCCCACCACTCTGTGCTCCGTCCTCCCCCTGCCTGTGCTGCTCCATCCTCCCCCACCCCGCCACTACCTCCTCTATCCTCCATCATCCTCCCCCCTGCTGGTCCGTCCTCCCTCCTCCCCTCCACTCCGTCCTCCCCCTACCTGTGCCCCTCCATCCTCCTCCCCCCTGCCACGTCGTCCTCCCCCCGCCGTTCCGTCCTCAAAGTCCCTCCCTATTCAGCCCTCACCGCCTTCTCAATGCGGTTGTGGAGCCCCAGGCGGGACTGGGGTACTCGGTACCGGACCGGACGGTTGCTGGGGATGTCACAGGTGGCTTGGTCCGGACCATGTCCCTGGGCCCTCACAATAAAGATGGGGAATTATTTACAAGGGGATTATCACGGGTGATGCCACCCACTTGGTGCGGCCAGCGATGGGGCCGCCGCTGCTGCAGAACCTCCGGGGGTGATGGAATGGCAGCGGGGATGGTATAGTTCCAGTGGGGAGAACTGTATCCCCCGGGGCAGTAAGGGTTAAGTCTATGGTGCAGGTGTAGTTGTAACACACTTACTTCACAGGCTGCAGGGATCTCTCCTCCTGGCTGCTGCTGACAGGCTGGATCTGTAGGGAGGAATGGTCTGCAGATAGAAGCAGGCAAGAGAGGCGATGCAGGGTTTTCCACAGCTTTACTCAAGTTCTTTCAGTCAGCTTACAAGTTATTTGCAGTTGTTACACAGTTCAAGTACACAGTTGCTTTCTCCCTTTCCGGGTTCCCTTCTCTCCTGCAGCCAGGCTCCTTCCTCCTGTGACCCCTCACACAGTCTGTAAATGTCCCTTTCCGGGCTATTGCTTCTCTTTCTCTTTGTTGTGCGACACTGGACAGTATGGCGGTGACTCGGGCTTCTGTGAGTCCTAGTCTGTCACTTAGCTGCCTGTCCTTTAGGGTACCTTTACACACGGCTACATTTGTAGCATGTCACCAGGTAACTTACTGGTTGCAGTGAAATCATGGAGAGAATATTCCATTTGTACACAGCAACAAGATAGAACCTTGTCTCCATGATTTCACTGCAACCAGTAAGTTACCTGTGGACAAGCTACAAATGTAGCCGTGTGTAAAGGGGCCCTTAGGGTTAGGAATCTCAGTCTGAAACTCAGACCCCTCGTCGTATTGTCTGGGGATGCCGGGTGAACTACGGTCCCCTTTAGAGCTCACACTCTACTTTAGCCCAGCCTCCAGTAATCCTCAGCACTAGGATACCAGGCTCCTTCCTCTGTGTTCCTTTCTGTATATAGGAGGGCTACTCCGCCTGCAGTCGGTAGCTTTAGCTGTACGTCTAGGGCCCCGGGTTACACCGTCCCTCTCGGCTCTCTCACACTCCTGGGGATCTGGCTCTGGATGGGCTTTCTCTCTCCTCTGGCTCGCACTGGCTCAGTACAGATTCTGCGCTCCGCCAGTCTTCACTCTTCCAGACAGTGTGGCTCTCTACTGCTCAGCTTCAGCTCAACTTCCTGCTGTTCTCTGGCCTGCTTCTCAGCTTCTCTGTAACTCACTGTTGGTCTTTGCATCTCAGCCTACTGGGGCCTACTCTTGGTCTTTGCTGTTCGGCACCTTAAGCCTACTGAACTCCTTCACTCCTCCCCCTCTCTATATACTGTCAGTCACCTGACCTCTGGTGTGCCCAACCCACTCCCCTCATCCACCACCCCTCTGGTCTCATATAGTGTCTAACCTCAGGGCTGGATGTAATCTCTCTGACACGTGGGTTGTGTGGGCTGTGAGGGTGTTAGTG
>JARQOC010000010.1:16008240-16130720 GCA_033576535.1 Allobates femoralis
AAACATAGAATGCATATTTCTTCACCCCCTGTGCTTTATTGCCTGGTGTTACGGGCCGCTATAGTCAGTTATTGATCCGCATTAAAAATAGTCAAACTATTATCAATAGTGCAAGCAGATATAAGAAACCTTATAATATATCTTTTTCAACCTATGAGCCTCTTCTTCTCCCCCTGCCGCCTAAGGGCCCTTTCACATCAGCGTTTTTTTCAAATCGCGGCAGATGTGGTGAAAAAAACGCATCTGCCGTGATTACCGCATACCGGCTGCACTTGCGGCACGGTTGCGGCGCGGTTGCGGTAAACGCCATACAAGGTATAGGGGGACTTGCGGCAGGAGCGGCAAGTGCGGTTTTGGCACTTGCGGCAGGTGCGGCCGCGAAAAAAAATGCTGTCAGCAGCGGTTTTTTTCGCGGCCGCACCTGCCGCAAGTGCCAAAACCGCACTTGCCGCACCTGCCGCAAGTCCGCCTATACCTTGTATGGCGTTTACCGCAACCGTGCCGCAACCGTGCCGCAAGTGCAGCCGGTATGCGGTAATCGCGGCAGATGCGTTTTTTTTCACCGCATCTGCCGCGATTTGAAAAAAACGCTGATGTGAAAGGGCCCTAAGCGACATAACTTCTGTCAGGGACTGTATAGCTCTGCAGCCACTATTCCATGATGTGACCAGTTTTTCATGGTAAAATGGATGAAAGGTTCTCTATAAATGGGTTGAAAAAGATAATTTTAAAAATGTACTAAAATACTTCTGTTATGATATGACCCCGGTGTAGTAATTCCATGACTAATGCTTGAGGTGGTTGCCAGTCTGCATCCTTCTATGTCTGTATCATGATGACAATAAAGAAGATAGCATGGCCAATTGTGAGCTGAACCTGGCAACCAGTACCCCTTCATCATGTCACTAGTCATATGCCAAAACAGAGAAAGGGGGGATCCTAATTTGTCCGAAAGAAGTAAGAAATGGCAATACAATTGGAAGACATAAGTAAATGTAACAATATCAATAATTCATTAGGTTTTATAAACAAGTAAAAAGGTTTTTTGTGTTGCCGGACACCCCCTTTGATGCATACATACCTTGCTGGTGGAATAGTGGTAGCCAGGGTTGTAGGAAGAACTGTGGATAATGTGCCATTGATAGTTTCATTAAGTAATTTGCATTGATCTGTCCTTAGTATTAGAGGAAGTGTTTTCGATACGGGCGCAGGGTATATAAATCCTCCAATGCCAACCCAAAATGACAAGGTGAATCCTGTCAGCATACCTCCTAAAGCCCCCTGGAAAGTACAGATTATAGGATTACAAATAAATTAGATCATTGGCCCCTTTCACATCAGTGTTTTTGCTGATTTGCGGCAGATTTGCTGCATGTGCCGCGTAACGGCTGCACTTGCGGCAAGCCCCATTCATTCTCTATGGGATCTGCGGCAGGTGCGGCAAATGCGGTTTGCACTTGCGACACTTGTGGCACATGAAAAAAAATGCTGCTAGCTGTGATTTTTTGACCTGCCACAACTGCCGCAAGTGCCGGTGACTGCATTTGCTGCACCTGCTGCGGATCCCATAGAGAATGAATGGGGCTTGCCGCAAGTGCAGCCGTTACGCGACAGATGCAGTAAATCTGCCGGATCTGACGCAAATCAGCAAAAACGCTGATGTGAAATGAGCCTTAGAAACTCTTATTATATCAACAATATTAATAGAATATTAGTAGATTATTACCGTTCTTCTACAATGCGACAAAAAAGGCCATCTATCTACAATGTGCAAATATATGTAGGAGATATTTCTAATGATCTTTTTACACCTAGGTCTACACCGATCACAAAAGGACTCATCCACTACTTCAAGAGGAAAGAAGGTTTAATCATAAGGACAGATGTGGATTCTTTACTGTAACAGTAGTGAGGCTATGGAACTCTCTATCACAACATGTTGTAATGTTCGACTCACTAAACAATTTAAAGGTGGAATTGGATTCTTAAGAAAAATCATATCACATGTTATGGTTACTTCACTTTGCGATCAGACATTTGATGAGCCCAGGGCAAGGGGTACTCGGATACCGGGCCTGTGTCTGATGGTTGCAACTGGGGAAATCACGGGTGGTCGGGTTTCCGGTTCCATGCCCTAGCTGTCATTTGTTAGATGGTGGGGAGGGAATATTTACAGGAGTATGTGACGCCACTTGTGGTTCCCGGTAATTTGGAGTACCGGCGCTGCAGGCCGGCCGCTGAGGTGATGAAGGGTGCAGCTAAGTGCGGTCCAGCTCCCCACAGGTGGAGCTTTTACCTCAGGGCAGAGGTGATAGAGGGTGATGAGGGGACTAGTTGTTGTTTTTACCCCTCTGGTGAGATGCTCCTGATGGTGCTGAAGCCCTCCGGGTACCGGCGAGAAGAATGACAGAGACCAGTTCAACTCTAACTCCACTTTACTGGGTACCGGCAGATGATAAGGTGAAACACAGTACAGTTTGGTTTAATGGGTGTCTGTTGCAGGTTCAGGGTCCTCCTATGGAGTCTCCAGATGTTCCTTCTCAAGTCTTTCGGGGTCTAATCTGCTCTTCTATATCTTTCACCACCCTTTCAGAGTTCTCCCGCCAGACCCCTGATCTCCCACGATGGAGCACGGATTTCCTTTACCGGTATGAACAGGAGAGGTAAACGTCAGGACCTCCCGCCACCGGAATCCAGAACGATGCTCCTGTGATCTTGGATCTACTTTGGTACTGAGGGGTGAGGTACCTGAGGCACCTTTGTGGTGCTAACGGCTACCCGGTGATTATGGGCCCGCAGCTCGTCAGTTTGCGGCCGGAGGTAAACTACTGACCGCCTCGGCTTCCCGTGTTGCCGGTGTTTCCCCGGACGTTACCAGCTGGCTCCAACCGGTTCTGGTCCATCCCCTTCTGTCCTGGGCCCGCCTCTTAGAGATGGGGATCCCTCCTGTCAGCGGTGCTGTCAGGCGCGTCCACCCTGACTGCCTTCCCAGCACTAACTAACTAAAACTCTCCTAACTTCCTGGTTTTCCCACTATAGTCTAGGCTCCCCCCCCTGGGACTTGCTGAATAATCAGTCCCATACTAGGTGGCCTAGTCCTGTGTGTGCGTGTGTAACTTGAGACTCCACAGGTTAAACCCTAAACCCACAACTTACAGAGGAACACATATTTCTGCAGAGTGTAATACCTCTCTGTGGCGCCTAGCCAGAGGGGTGCCACACATTGATCCAGGGAACTAGTCTGATTGTTGTATGCAGAGCAAGGAAGAAATTGGTTCCTATTACAAGGCAGGATGCATCAGCCTCTTGGGGATTTTGTCTCCCTTTATGCCTACACATTCGTTTAGTTGTTGTCAGCATGACTTAAGCCTCCGTCACACCCAGCGAGATCTGTTTCATCACAGATTTTGTAACGCAACAGCGACGTTGCCAGCGATCTCGCTATGTTTGACACGTAGCAGCGACCTTGCCTCCGCTGAGACATCGGCGATCGTGTCGGAATGGCCTGGACCATTTTTCAATTGTCAGGTTTCCGCTGGCCAGCATGCATCCGTGTGTTTGACTCCTTAACAACAACCTCGTTGGCGACTCAGAACTCAGCCATGTAGGTCTGAGTTGTCAGACTAGCTGCTTTGTGACAGAGTCCCAACAACCGCCGAGGTCGTTATACTGGTTGCCGTATTGTTGCTGCATCATTCAGTAGATGTACTAGTAGCGTCTCCTATTGCGAGCCATACAAATGTACTAGTAGCGTCCCCTATTGCGAGCCATACGAGCAACAAATGTACTAGTAGCGTCCCCCATTGCGAGCCATACGAGCAACAAATGTACTAGTAGCGTCTCCTATTGCGAGCCATACGAGCAACAAATGTACTAGTAGCGTCCCCCATTGCGAGCCATACGAGCAACAAATGTACTAGTAGTGTCCCCTATTGCGAGCCATACGAGCAACAAATGTACTAGTAGCGTCTCCTATTGCGAGCCATACGAGCAACAAATGTACTAGTAGCGTCTCCTATTGCGAGCCATACAAATTTACTAGTAGCGTCCCCCATTGCGAGCCATACGAGCAACAAATGTACTAGTAGTGTCCCCCTATTGCGAGCCATACGAGCAACAAATGTACTTGTAGCGTCCCCCTATTGCGAGCCATACGAGCAACAAATGTACTAGTAGCGTCTCCTATTGCGAGCCATACAAATGTACTAGTAGCGTCCCCTATTGCGAGCCATACAAGCAACAAATGTACTAGTAGCGTCCCCTATTGCGAGCCATACGAGCAACAAATGTACTAGTAGCGTCCCCTATTGCGAGCCATACGAGCAACAAATGTACTAGTAGCGTCTCCTATTGCGAGCCATACAAATGTACTAGTAGCGTCCCCTATTGCGAGCCATACAAGCAACAAATGTACTAGTAGCGTCCCCTATTGCGAGCCATACGAGCAACAAATGTACTAGTAGCGTCCCCTATTGCGAGCCATACGAGCAACAAATGTACTAGTAGCGTCCCCTATTGCGAGCCATACGAGCAACAAATGTACTAGTAGCGTCTCCTATTGCGAGCCATACAAATGTACTAGTAGCGTCCCCTATTGCGAGCCATACAAGCAACAAATGTACTAGTAGTGTCCCCTATTGCGAGCCATACGAGCAACAAATGTACTAGTAGCGTCTCCTATTGCGAGCCATACGAGCAACAAATGTACTAGTAGCGTCTCCTATTGCGAGCCATACAAATTTACTAGTAGCGTCCCCCATTGCGAGCCATACGAGCAACAAATGTACTAGTAGTGTCCCCCTATTGCGAGCCATACGAGCAACAAATGTACTTGTAGCGTCCCCTATTGCGAGCCATACGAGCAACAAATGTACTAGTAGCGTCTCCTATTGCGAGCCATACAAATGTACTAGTAGCGTCCCCTATTGCGAGCCATACAAGCAACAAATGTACTAGTAGCGTCCCCTATTGCGAGCCATACGAGCAACAAATGTACTAGTAGCGTCCCCTATTGCGAGCCATACGAGCAACAAATGTACTAGTAGCGTCTCCTATTGCGAGCCATACAAATGTACTAGTAGCGTCCCCTATTGCGAGCCATACAAGCAACAAATGTACTAGTAGCGTCCCCTATTGCGAGCCATACGAGCAACAAATGTACTAGTAGCGTCCCCTATTGCGAGCCATACGAGCAACAAATGTACTAGTAGCGTCCCCTATTGCGAGCCATACGAGCAACAAATGTAATAGTAGCGTCTCCTATTGCGAGCCATACAAAATGTACTAGTAGCGTCCCTATTGCGAGCCATAAGCAACAAATGTACTAGTAGCGTCCCCTATTGCGAGCCATACGAGCAACAAATGTACTAGTAGCGTCCCCTATTGCGAGCCATACGAGCAACAAATGTACTAGTAGCGTCTCCTATTGCGAGCCATACAAATGTACTAGTAGCGTCCCTATTGCGAGCCATACAAGCAACAAATGTACTAGTAGCGTCCCCTATTGCGAGCCATACGAGCAACAAATGTACTAGTAGCGTCTCCTATTGCGAGCCATACAAAATGTACTAGTAGCGTCCCTATTGCGAGCCATACAAGCAACAAATGTACTAGTAGCGTCCCCTATTGCGAGCCATACGAGCAACAAATGTACTAGTAGCGTCCCCTATTGCGAGCCATACGAGCAACAAATGTACTAGTAGCGTCCCCTATTGCGAGCCATACGAGCAACAAATGTACAAGTAGTCGTCCCCATTGCGAGCCATACGAGCAACAAATGTACTAGTAGCGTCCCCCATTGCGAGCCATACGAGCAACAAATGTACTAGTAGCGTCTCCATTGCGAGCCATACGAGCAACAAATGTACTAGTAGCGTCCTCCTATTGCGAGCCATACGAGCAACAAATGTACTAGTAGCGTCTCCTATTGCGAGCCATACAAATGTACTAGTAGCGTCCCCATTGCGAGCCATACGAGCAACAAATGTACTAGTAGTGTCCCCCTATTGCGAGCCTACGGAGCACACAAATGTACTAGTAGCGCTCCTATTGCGAGCAATACGAGCAACAAATGTACTAGTAGCGTCCCCATTGCGAGGCATACGAGCAACAAATGTACTAGTAGCGTCCCCCATTGCGAGCCATACGAGCAACAAATGTACTAGTAGCGTCCCCCATTGCGAGGCATACGAGCAACAAATGTACTAGTAGCGTCCCCCATTGCGAGCATACGAGCAACAAATGTACTAGTAGCGTCCCATTGCGAGCCATACGAGCAACAAATGTACTAACGTAGCAGCTCCCCCCATTGCGAGCCATACGAGCAACAAATGTACTAGTAGCGTCCCCCTATTGCGAGCCATACGAGCAACAAATGTACTAGTAGTGTCCCCCTATTGCGAGCCATACAAATGTACTAGTAGCGTCCCCCATTGCGAGCCATACAAATGTACTAGTAGCGTCCCCCATTGCGAGCCATACGAGCAACAAATGTACTAGTAGTGTCCCCCTATTGCGAGCCATACGAGCAACAAATGTACTAGTAGCGCTCCTATTGCGAGCCATACGAGCAACAAATGTACTAGTAGCGCTCCTATTGCGAGCCATACGAGCAACAAATGTACTAGTAGCGTCCCTATTGCGAGCCATACGAGCAACAAATGTACTAGTAGCGTCTCCTATTGCGAGCCATACAAATGTACTAGTAGCGTCCCCTATTGCGAGCCATACAAGCAACAAATGTACTAGTAGCGTCCCCTATTGCGAGCCATACGAGCAACAAATGTACTAGTAGCGTCCCCTATTGCGAGCCATACAAGCGCAAAATTGACTAGTGGCATATCATTATATTTTTTTTTTTTTTTTTTTGTTTGCAATTCCACGCCAACTCCTGTGATTAGGGTTAGGCACTTTCCCTGGAATCCACGCCAACTCCTGTGATTAGACACCCTAACCCTAACCCTAACCCTAACCCTAACCTGCTAGTGGAGTTTGAGAGGCGTTGATTGGTGCTGGCGGACTTGTTGGAGAGCGGGTGGAGATGGTGAGCGGCCCACTTACCACACTGCCCGGCGCGTCGGCTGGTTTGCTGGTCGGCTGCTTTGAAGTTAGCGGCTGCGGCCGCAAAGCAGATACGGACTGGGCCATTTCAGTATGGGGGCGGCCCTAGATGAGGCCAAGATCACCAGCCTGGGGGCACTTGCCCCCCTGCCACCTGGACCAGTCCACCCCTGCTCAGGGCTGTCTGCCAACTTGGTACATTAAAAGGAAACTGGATAAAATATAGTGCAAATAAAGTCTTACCCGCGACAATAAAACAGTAACGGTTCTCTCACCTTGCAGGGTTGCGTGGCACACAACCAGTTACAATTGAATGAAACAGGTGCCGTAGAAATCCATGTGCCAAGAGGCAATCAGAACACAGGAGACCGGATATAGGAAGTGGATATAGGAAGTGGATGAACGTCTGCGCCGCTGTGTGACTGATGAAGGACTAAAAGTATAAATTCATGCAGACGGTATAATTTAACGCATTTTGAAGTGTTTTCCTCACTTCTTCTTCAGGAAACCAACCAAGTGATTAATTAGTTATTAATCTTTATTAATTACACTTTTGGTGTCCATTGTCAAGTCAACTTGCCATATTCGCCACGAGTTGCATCCATTCTGGTAATATTTTGCCAATGTCCTGTATATTACATTATCAAACACATGATGAATAAAAAAGGATAAATACTATACAGCAAGTCTCCACAATAACCCCGGCGTAGGAACAAATTAGACGTCATGGCAAAGAAGTACTCTGGCAATCATTCGCAAGGCCTGTGGCAGTATGTACATGATGTGCTGTAGTATGCTAAACTGGTCAAATAGCTTTTCTACATCTGACATTCCTTATCGAGGTCTGGGTTTGTGTAGGACTTCTCCTCGGGATTATAGATAGCTGTGGATTTACTGCTATAGTCGTTGTCGTGCGCGTTTTCTATTTGTTTCTCTTGGACTGGAATCATCATAACGTCTTTCTTGAAAACGGCATCATCCTTTAAAAGAAGGACAATATGTTAAAACACCTAGTATTCTGATAAAAATCGCCAAGTTATTCCTCCATTAATAGAATTAGAATGTGATATTAAATTTGACTATCAAGACTCTCACTGCCCCTGAAGAGGAAGCTTGCACAGTTGTGCTCTCACTATAATAGTAGCTGATGGGTAGGAGAAGTGTTGTAAGAGGAAGATCAGCAGAAGCTTTTCACAAAAGTCAAAGTAAATAACTACTTACCAGTTCTTCTTCATCATCTTCATCATGTCGGACACCACACCAACACTTTTTCTTGTATTTATCTGACCAGAAGCAGACAAGATTGCAGACTGGTCTAATGAATAGTGGTTTAATATTCTTCCCATGTTCATGGCCTGGGGAATAGATGAATAACTTTTTATATCAGTATACAGCTTTAATATTACACGTTGGGAGGGGCTTTATCTACATTTTAGCGGCAGGAACAGACCAGGCATTTGTGTATATTCAATGGTGAGGGAGGAATAAGATTCTGTCTGACCTTCATCACCAATAATAAATATCAAAATTCCACTTAGATATTAGTAAAAAAAATTAAAGACGTTACCAACCTGTTATAAAACTGATCAGAAGCCCAGCGATGATGCACCCAAGGCAGCCCACAGCACTGTAGTAAAGGTAGGATATACTGTACCAGTTATCTGCCAACACTGACCTGATGGTAAAAAATTAATTGTAAAAAAAAACATTAGGAAGTGGAAACATAGAATGCATATTTCTTCACCCCCTGTGCTTTATTGCCTGGTGTTACGGGCCGCTATAGTCAGTTATTGATCCGCATTAAAAATAGTCAAACTATTATCAATAGTGCAAGCAGATATAAGAAACCTTATAATATATCTTTTTCAACCTATGAGCCTCTTCTTCTCCCCCTGCCGCCTAAGGGCCCTTTCACATCAGCGTTTTTTTCAAATCGCGGCAGATGTGGTGAAAAAAACGCATCTGCCGTGATTACCGCATACCGGCTGCACTTGCGGCACGGTTGCGGCGCGGTTGCGGTAAACGCCATACAAGGTATAGGGGGACTTGCGGCAGGAGCGGCAAGTGCGGTTTTGGCACTTGCGGCAGGTGCGGCCGCGAAAAAAAATGCTGTCAGCAGCGGTTTTTTTCGCGGCCGCACCTGCCGCAAGTGCCAAAACCGCACTTGCCGCACCTGCCGCAAGTCCGCCTATACCTTGTATGGCGTTTACCGCAACCGTGCCGCAACCGTGCCGCAAGTGCAGCCGGTATGCGGTAATCGCGGCAGATGCGTTTTTTTTCACCGCATCTGCCGCGATTTGAAAAAAACGCTGATGTGAAAGGGCCCTAAGCGACATAACTTCTGTCAGGGACTGTATAGCTCTGCAGCCACTATTCCATGATGTGACCAGTTTTTCATGGTAAAATGGATGAAAGGTTCTCTATAAATGGGTTGAAAAAGATAATTTTAAAAATGTACTAAAATACTTCTGTTATGATATGACCCCGGTGTAGTAATTCCATGACTAATGCTTGAGGTGGTTGCCAGTCTGCATCCTTCTATGTCTGTATCATGATGACAATAAAGAAGATAGCATGGCCAATTGTGAGCTGAACCTGGCAACCAGTACCCCTTCATCATGTCACTAGTCATATGCCAAAACAGAGAAAGGGGGGATCCTAATTTGTCCGAAAGAAGTAAGAAATGGCAATACAATTGGAAGACATAAGTAAATGTAACAATATCAATAATTCATTAGGTTTTATAAACAAGTAAAAAGGTTTTTTGTGTTGCCGGACACCCCCTTTGATGCATACATACCTTGCTGGTGGAATAGTGGTAGCCAGGGTTGTAGGAAGAACTGTGGATAATGTGCCATTGATAGTTTCATTAAGTAATTTGCATTGATCTGTCCTTAGTATTAGAGGAAGTGTTTTCGATACGGGCGCAGGGTATATAAATCCTCCAATGCCAACCCAAAATGACAAGGTGAATCCTGTCAGCATACCTCCTAAAGCCCCCTGGAAAGTACAGATTATAGGATTACAAATAAATTAGATCATTGGCCCCTTTCACATCAGTGTTTTTGCTGATTTGCGGCAGATTTGCTGCATGTGCCGCGTAACGGCTGCACTTGCGGCAAGCCCCATTCATTCTCTATGGGATCTGCGGCAGGTGCGGCAAATGCGGTTTGCACTTGCGACACTTGTGGCACATGAAAAAAAATGCTGCTAGCTGTGATTTTTTGACCTGCCACAACTGCCGCAAGTGCCGGTGACTGCATTTGCTGCACCTGCTGCGGATCCCATAGAGAATGAATGGGGCTTGCCGCAAGTGCAGCCGTTACGCGACAGATGCAGTAAATCTGCCGGATCTGACGCAAATCAGCAAAAACGCTGATGTGAAATGAGCCTTAGAAACTCTTATTATATCAACAATATTAATAGAATATTAGTAGATTATTACCGTTCTTCTACAATGCGACAAAAAAGGCCATCTATCTACAATGTGCAAATATATGTAGGAGATATTTCTAATGATCTTTTTACACCTAGGTCTACACCGATCACAAAAGGACTCATCCACTACTTCAAGAGGAAAGAAGGTTTAATCATAAGGACAGATGTGGATTCTTTACTGTAACAGTAGTGAGGCTATGGAACTCTCTATCACAACATGTTGTAATGTTCGACTCACTAAACAATTTAAAGGTGGAATTGGATTCTTAAGAAAAATCATATCACATGTTATGGTTACTTCACTTTGCGATCAGACATTTGATGAGCCCAGGGCAAGGGGTACTCGGATACCGGGCCTGTGTCTGATGGTTGCAACTGGGGAAATCACGGGTGGTCGGGTTTCCGGTTCCATGCCCTAGCTGTCATTTGTTAGATGGTGGGGAGGGAATATTTACAGGAGTATGTGACGCCACTTGTGGTTCCCGGTAATTTGGAGTACCGGCGCTGCAGGCCGGCCGCTGAGGTGATGAAGGGTGCAGCTAAGTGCGGTCCAGCTCCCCACAGGTGGAGCTTTTACCTCAGGGCAGAGGTGATAGAGGGTGATGAGGGGACTAGTTGTTGTTTTTACCCCTCTGGTGAGATGCTCCTGATGGTGCTGAAGCCCTCCGGGTACCGGCGAGAAGAATGACAGAGACCAGTTCAACTCTAACTCCACTTTACTGGGTACCGGCAGATGATAAGGTGAAACACAGTACAGTTTGGTTTAATGGGTGTCTGTTGCAGGTTCAGGGTCCTCCTATGGAGTCTCCAGATGTTCCTTCTCAAGTCTTTCGGGGTCTAATCTGCTCTTCTATATCTTTCACCACCCTTTCAGAGTTCTCCCGCCAGACCCCTGATCTCCCACGATGGAGCACGGATTTCCTTTACCGGTATGAACAGGAGAGGTAAACGTCAGGACCTCCCGCCACCGGAATCCAGAACGATGCTCCTGTGATCTTGGATCTACTTTGGTACTGAGGGGTGAGGTACCTGAGGCACCTTTGTGGTGCTAACGGCTACCCGGTGATTATGGGCCCGCAGCTCGTCAGTTTGCGGCCGGAGGTAAACTACTGACCGCCTCGGCTTCCCGTGTTGCCGGTGTTTCCCCGGACGTTACCAGCTGGCTCCAACCGGTTCTGGTCCATCCCCTTCTGTCCTGGGCCCGCCTCTTAGAGATGGGGATCCCTCCTGTCAGCGGTGCTGTCAGGCGCGTCCACCCTGACTGCCTTCCCAGCACTAACTAACTAAAACTCTCCTAACTTCCTGGTTTTCCCACTATAGTCTAGGCTCCACCCCCTGGGACTTGCTGAATAATCAGTCCCATACTAGGTGGCCTAGTCCTGTGTGTGCGTGTGTAACTTGAGACTCCACAGGTTAAACCCTAAACCCACAACTTACAGAGGAACACATATTTCTGCAGAGTGTAATACCTCTCTGTGGCGCCTAGCCAGAGGGGTGCCACACATTGATCCAGGGAACTAGTCTGATTGTTGTATGCAGAGCAAGGAAGAAATTGGTTCCTATTACAAGGCAGGATGCATCAGCCTCTTGGGGATTTTGTCTCCCTTTATGCCTACACATTCGTTTAGTTGTTGTCAGCATGACTTAAGCCTCCGTCACACCCAGCGAGATCTGTTTCATCACAGATTTTGTAACGCAACAGCGACGTTGCCAGCGATCTCGCTATGTTTGACACGTAGCAGCGACCTTGCCTCCGCTGAGACATCGGCGATCGTGTCGGAATGGCCTGGACCATTTTTCAATTGTCAGGTTTCCGCTGGCCAGCATGCATCCGTGTGTTTGACTCCTTAACAACAACCTCGTTGGCGACTCAGAACTCAGCCATGTAGGTCTGAGTTGTCAGACTAGCTGCTTTGTGACAGAGTCCCAACAACCGCCGAGGTCGTTATACTGGTTGCCGTATTGTTGCTGCATCATTCAGTAGATCTGCTTGTTTGACACCACACCAGCGACCACGTCCACGTACCGACGTTCCAGCGATCCTTACCAGGTCGTATCATTGTCGGGATCGTTGGAGTGTCGCCAAGTGTGGCGAGATCCCTAGGGTAAAAGGGAAACTGAAGTGCCTAGACTGCCCTTCAAACTAGGAAGCCCTTAACTCACTCTCTCTCAGGGTTATTTCTGACAGTGGAGATGCCTGAATCTCCACTTCAGCCCTGCTCCTGCTCAGCCCTGAGCTGATTCCCACTCCCCTATCCCCCCCCTCGGAGCTGGGAAGTAATGAAACCCACAGATAAAGACCGACAGGAGGAACTAAAACACAAGCTCTCAGCACTTACACACAGGGAGAATACAATAAGTGATTTGGGAGGAAACAAATGCAAGCAGGAGATACAAATACAGCAAGGAAGTTTCCACCATACACCAAACAAGTTACAACTGTGTTCCCAGAAACTGGAACACCGCATCACAGATCGGTCCTGCTAGAACAAGCTGAAGCTATATCGGCATAAGAGAATAAGCTTTAATACTAATTGGGGGAAATATAGAATGAAAAGAGGTTGGTCTAGTAATGGACAACGCCTTTCATTTTTGTACTAACAATTAGGGTGTTTTACAATATGTTTATATTTTCTGGGATTATAGTGGAATTCCAAAATACACAAACCAGAGTATTTCCTTCTTATACTCTTAAATTGTACTATTTAGAAGACTCTCTTAAATAGTCACTGTTGCTTCAACATGCAAGACATACTCGTACGAGTATAGCGGGTGCAGCTGCACCTACTATAATATAGTAATAATAATGCTCCTAAGGCTAGCTATTCATAAATGCAAAAAAGGGTGCAGTGTGCTGCCGTCCCGTGTATTTTTATGACCATGTATGGTGCACATATGCATTCATTTAATACTAAAGGTGTGCGGATCCTATGTTTTTTCCTCATTGTAGTACATTTTAGGGTGCGGCCCCCTCCAGCGCTCAACACCCTTATTAACCCATCATTCCCACACAAGTTATTAATTGTGAGCTATACCTGGTTCACTCTTCACTCTTAATTCAGATGGGGCTGTTTTTGGCACATGGAGATGTAGGAGGACAATAGTGTTTGGGGACCATCGATATTAAAGTCACACCTCGACGTGATTTAATGACTATTACACTCTTTGATCAAAAATCGCTAACTAAGAGCCAGATGTGTTTAAGAAGTATAGCAATATTGGAGATCAGCTATTTCATTAATGTCATAGGCTACTGTCACACTAGGTGACATAAGCGTCGATTTTGGCGGCAATGAAGGGGTATGGCCTATCGCCGCCGACATCGCTGGTGCGTCGCCTAGTGCAACGCGGCGAAAATGAGGCGAAATGTCGCCTCAGAATGATCGCCAGGTTTCACAGCAGTGTTGTGAAACCTGGCGAACTGAACAGGGCGATCAGGCATGATCGCCCTGTGTAACGCGGCGACCCGCAATGTTTAACATGTTTAACAATGTTGCCCAGGAACCCAGCGAGGAGTCACTGACGCTACTTGCCGGCGAGTGCGCCGGAGAGTTGCCATGTGTGCCATCACACCGGCGGTGTCGGCGGGGATGCGCGCACCCGTGATTGCCCGCCGGCGGCGAGGTGGCACCGTGTAATGGGCCCCATAGAGTGGGTTGGAGCAATAGCAAATGCCTATCTTATGGTGAAAGCTAACAGAAAAAACAAAAAAAATTAAGAAATGGACCCCAAAAAATAATTTCAATTTATTTCATCCAAATAATCAAAAATTTTAAAAATTGTGAAGAAATCAACAATGTAGATGAAATAATTGCTGCGATGAAGAACACAGCTCAGTTCAGTTCTGTGTCTGTGTCAATCACTCCTCCTTAAACAAAAGACAAGACAGTCAAAGTTGCCATTTCTAGGCCTTACCTTCCAGTTGGTCCATGGGAACAAAATGCCCAAAGTGAATAATCCTAACATGGGACCTCCGCACATCCCGTGGATGCTAAGTGCAGCCTGTGGATATAGAATAATTAACAGAAATGAAGGAGAGTTATTAATAATCCTGTATCAGATATTATTGTAACTATATAACAGTGGCATTCAACCTGTTCTGCTGGGTTCACATAGCATTTGACACTACATTCAATGGCTCTATTAGGGTTTACGTTGAAACCTTGCAAAATTGGATGTGAGCATATGTGCCGAAGGGGCCATAGACTATTGTTATCATTTTCAACCGGATACGGCTTGTTGAGGCGCACCGCCAGACATAATTGACTAGGTCTTGCTGCCCACATTCACTAGGTGTATACAGCTAAAAATGATGCATGGGGAGCACATTACGACTCTCTCTGCATCAGTCAATGTCCCCGTTGGTTCATGAGCCAGAATCAAATTGTGAGGGGGTTTGAATATAAGCCCCAAAAAGCCACTGAATGTAGATGCAAATGCCATGTGAATTAGCTTGATGAAGGATCTACTCATCTAATCTTATCCAATCGACCCCCTTGCATTATGAGGGGTGCAGATGCGTTGTATGACAACTTTTTTTATTTGATCCCTCAATAATGGTATCAAATTGTCATGTTAGATGAATACTGGATACCAGACTGATTCATATGACTCTCAAGAAGTTAATATTCACTGACCTGTACAACTCCACCCATCAGTGACGCAACTACCGCCATTACAGTACAAAGAATACCAAACAGGATACCTAAAATATAATAAAGGATCACAATATTGCAATTGCAATCTGCACTCAGTCTTATCTCATCTTAAGTTAGGCCCTTTTCACATGTATGCAGCCCCTGCGTTCGCCTGCCCTGTGCTAGCGCAAATTCAACCACAGGTGCATTTACAGGCAAGTGCAGCAAAGCGCATAGGCACATAGATGGCTCGCCTGTGCTCGGTGAACCCATTACCTGCTATGGCCGAGCACAGCCGAGCGCAGGAGTTTAAAAGCCGGAAGCGCAAGTGGGAATGAGCTGATGTCACCCACTCGCGCTTCCGGGTTTTCGGCTCCTGCGCTCGGCTGTGCTCGGCCATAGCAGGTAATGGGGGCACCGAGCACAGGCGAGCGCAAGAGCAGTGCACCTATGCGCCTATGTGCATGCGCTTGCCTGCACTTGCCTGTAAATGCACCTGTGCTTGCATTTGCGCTGGCGCATGGCAGGCAAATAGATGTGAACTAGGCCTGAACTATCCAAGTCTATGGGTGCACAACAAATTTGGATCCCATTCGGATCAATCATATAGCGTCTGATTTTTATGGATACATTGCAATTCTTTAACATATCAAAATGTACTTGATATTATACATTTTAATAGCTGCTGCTGTATAAAAACAGACGTCTTACGGAGTGCACAGGGATGACAAAGGAGATGAAAATCGCCAATTGTTTTCTGGAAGAAAATTGACTAATTTCTTTATACACTTCTGTGAACGTACCATACCTTTAGTTGTTAGATTAATGTATAAAAGGATTGTTCACCTGTAAAGCTAATTATTTTTATAGCCTCTGTGCATTTAAAATACTTTAAGATACAAATTTTGTCCATAACTTCGAATTAGGGCCCGGTTGCACGATGCGTATGTCACCGCAGCAAATCCACGCCAAATATGCAGCTGCGTGTTTTCCTATCAAAGTCTATGGGAAACAAATTGTGCATTTTTTTCTGCAGTGAATCTGCTGCAGTTTTGATTGCGGGAAAGTTTGCTGCTTGTCAATTCTTGCTGCAGATTTTACCGCATTTTTCACCCAAATACCCTTATGTTAACTAAAAATACTCAGCTGATACGCAGCAATGTTGGTACTATGCGATGGTAATGCTTATTTTGCGCCTATCTTACATTACAATCCGCAGTAAGTGATAAAGTAGAAGTAGGGGAGCAGGATTTGAAATTTTTTTTTCTATTTTTTTGACCAAAGTATCCAATCTTTATTGAAACAGACACAAAGCAACGTCAAATACTCATCAAAAAAAAAAAGCATCAAAAATGCACCATGCGGACAAGGATGGTTTTGGTACATTTTTCAGCCAGTAGGTACACATTTTGGAAGTCAAAAATCTGCACCACCTCAGCATGAGAACACAGCCTTAGGCTATGTGCCGACCGTGCACCAAAATCGCTTGACCGACATTTTTGTAATGAAAGTCTATGTAACTTTACAAAAGCTGTGCCCTCAGATGCATTTTTTGGCACTAGGTTTTTGGTGCAGAAATACCCTGAGTTTTTTAATGTCCCTGTACTTACGTTGCCCGTCTTTGGACAGCATTTTTCCCATAGACTTCATTCTTACTCCAGAAAAATGTACTACAAACAGATAGGTATTCCCCTGTCCATTTGTGACGCGTTTTTACTTCGATTTTCAAAACAAAAATGCTGCAATACTCTCCGTCCCCATCGATGTCATGGTGATTCCCCTGTGATCTCTGGTGTTTCTTCCTCCGTACCCGCCGGTTTGAAGGACCTCCTATCAGAGTCAAAGCCTGCACACCATGTGACAGGCTGAGTCACATGGTGCAAGGTCCTTGGAGGAGATAAAGATATCTCCTGCCGGTATATGGAAGAGGAATCACCGGATATCACCTGGGGAGGGTGAGAAATTGTCTGTTTGTCTGTGTCCGTCAGTCTCTGTGTGTCCCCTTAATTCTGCTGCGTTTCTGTGCTGCATTTGTATGTGTACAAATGAAGAACCACGCACAGTCGTCACAAATATGTTTGTGCTGCTTTGGCTGCATTTGTATGTGCACAAACACAGAACCACGCACAGTCGTCACAAATATGTTTGTGCTGCTTTGGCTGCATTTGTATGTGCACAAACACAGAACCACGCACAGTCGTCACAAATATGTTTGTGCTGCTTTGGCTGCATTTGTATGTGCACAAACACAGAACCACGCACAGTCGTCACAAATATGTTTGTGCTGCTTTGGCTGCATTTGTATGTGCACAAACACAGAACCACGCACAGTCGTCACAAATCTGTTTGTGCTGCTTTGGCTGCATTTGTATGTGCACAAACACAGAACCACGCACAGTCGTCACAAATCTGTTTGTGCTGCTTTGGCTGCATTTGTATGTGCACAAGCGCAGAACCATGCACCGTGGGCACAAATCTGTTTGTGCTGCTTTGGCTGCATTTGTATGTGCACAAACGCAGAACCACGCACAGTCGTCACAAATATGTTTGTGCTGCTTTGGCTGCATTTGTGCACATACAAATGCAGCATAAAAATGCAGACCAAATAATTATGCACAGAGGGAACTTAGCCATAGACTATGTTCACATGCAGAACTTTTGGTCGCTTATACGGCAGTGGCGCTTTGTGCTACTGCATACTGACATCGCGCTTTTCTCGAGGCGCTTTCCCCATGGCCATGTTAACATGTAGCCTATGGGGAAAGCACGCCGAAAAAAATGCCAAGAATAGGCATGTCAATTATTTTTGCGCAAGCAAAAATATGCGGCAAAACGCTGTGTCTGCACGCCTTCCAGCAAAAGCCATAGCTTTTGGTGGAAGGCATATCCAGCTTTCTTTAGCACTGCTTTTATGCGAACGCTCAAAAGCGCCTGCATTATGCTACGTGTGAACGTAGCCTCAGAGATATAATATCCTCATGTTCTCTTCTGTCTCCTACTTCTTGTTAGTCTATCAAATGCACTGTTTAAAAAGACAGGGCAAAGATGAAAGAGAATATGAATCAGACTACACAGGGATTGTTTGTAGTCTGTTACCATGGAGACACCTAGTTACCATGGAGACATCATAGTTTGCAAAGATGCTTTATTTATTTTTTAATAAAACAAGCAAATAAAATAATCAAGTTAAAGAACATCCAACACGCAAAAAGAACTACACAATAAATGTACAGTACAACTATTCCTGTTTATTCTATAATAGTCAATACTCACATAGGCCTTTACTAATCCAGGTACTTTTTCTGTCTGATATATTCTTGAAAATGTTCTTAACGATGTCTTCATAGGTGACAGTAGCAAGAGCGTTGATGCTGGCGGCCACCGTGCTGTGACACAATATCAAATATCAGATAAGAAATAAATATCACGTGCCATGTAGGACTCCATGCTAGGAGCTGGCTAGACAATGAGAATCATAATGGAGGACTGAGGGTTTTTTTTCTGTTTGCTATGCAAATAAAAGCAAGAAAATGGTGATTAGCAGTGAAGAGGATGGCAACACGCTGCACCGGACATCCACCGGACTGGACAATCTGGATTTACAGAGTGCAGGAGAATGTAAGATATTTTTGGGGGGTATACAGGGGAAGTCAGAAGATAGTATACACTAGGAATGAGCGAGTATAATCGTTACTATTCGGTACTCGACGAATAGTAACGATATTTGGGCTACTCGCTACTCCCCGAGTCTCTTGTGATTACTTGGGAGTAGCAAATAGTCCTTTCACTTTTGCAGTGTATCTATATATACACTGCGAAAGTGCACTAAAAGTGAATAAAAGTTGTTAAAAAATATCATACTCACCTCTCCGACGCCGGCAAAGAAGACATCCGATCAACGACAAGGACCTGTGAGTCTGACAGCCAATCAGACGGCTGGTAGTGATCTGGCCAATCAGATGGCCAGACGTTACAAACCACCTGATCGCTACCTGAACATGCATTAATGACCTGGCAATCTGGCCAATCAGGTGGCTGGTAGCGATTACGTGGTTCGTGACATCTGGCCATCTGATTGGCCAGATTGCTACCAGCCATCTGATTGGCTTTCAGACACGCAGGTCCTTGTCGGTGATCAGATGTCTTCTTTGCCGGTCTCGGTGCAGCCATCGGATAGGTGAGTATGATATTTTTTTATTTTTTAACATCTTTTATTCACTTTTAGTGCACTTTCGCAATGTATATATAGATACACTGTGAAAGTACTCACCCACCCATTCACTGGCATTGGACTCGCTATACTGGCAATGAGTACCGAGTACCTGGACCTACTTGTTGTGAGTATAGCAAGTCCGATTATTGCAGTACTCGCTGATCCATTGTATACACCTTCATGGAATGCAGCGCAGGCGCTGTTTAAGGTGGGTAGTCTGGTGACAGGTTCACTTTATCAATCGAGCAATATTTTTCAGAATTGATCTTTTTTATATTCAATGGTTTGTTACCTTAGTGTTCCGCTGAAGGCACATGCTACAAAGAGACCCGGAAGTCCAGGCATTTTATCAAATATGTGCATGACGAAGTAGGGCATCATCTAGAAAAGCAAATATGAATGCTGGATCCAACTCTGCACAAACATTGTGAAGGCTTAATCTATTTATTGGCTAATAACAGAAAAGACCAGGATAATTACAAAGATTGATAGCTTATTTTAATGGTATGTAGAATGAATTATACTTTAAGTAATTTTACCACGTATTTACTGTCCACACCATTGTATATTGCAAATATAAAGTTTTATTAAATGCAGTGGATACAATAAATAAACGTGTAACAAAATAAGGAATGACAAGGATTAAGGACAAAAAGAGGGAGACAAATGACAGGTGGGCAAGGCAGGTAGGGACAGTATATAACAAGGTTCAGAGGGGTAGTAAAAAGTGCAAAGTGCTAAGAGTGCATAGATCAGGGTAGTAAGGTGCAATTTAGCTAAGTCGGTCTAACAGAACCCTGATCTAACTTGTAATAAAGTGCACATGAACTCACTTACCCATGAACCTAGTAAAGGGTCCCCGCACGCTCTGCCCACTGGTCCAATAGCCCCGACACGTGTTTCGCGTCGGCTGCTTCAGGGGGCTAGTGGTCACTCTTAGCACTTTGCACTTTTACTACCCCTCTGAACCTTGTTATATACTGTCCCTGCCTGTCATGCCCACCTGTCATTTGTCTCCCTCTTTTTGTCCTTAATCCTTGTCATTTCTTATTTTGTTACACGTTTATTTATTGTATCCACTGCATTTAATAAAACTTTATATTTGCAATATACACTGGTGTGGACAGTAAATACGTGGTAAAATTACTTGGGCATTAGAACTCTCATTTTCCTCCTTCTTCTTTTTGACAGCAGCATGAACAGTTATACCCAGGTATTGGAAAACAACCCTCACTCCCCCCCTAACGGACTGGTTGTTGGAGATGGGTAAATTACACCGCCGAAGTTACCAATGACAGGGATCGCTACCTCAGGATATGGAGCCCTTGGGTCCTGTTTAAGGATTCCCGGGCCTTCCGTGCCGCCTTCTAGAGGGAGGGTATGGGTGAGACTGTGGCCCCGTGAGACTTTTACCACCAGAGGGTTGAGTTGGCATAATATGATTATTACACTTTGTGGATATACGGTATCTTCTCGCTACAACCTCCCCCCCCCCATTGTCCCTCTCGCTATCTTCTCTCTTTTCTCTATCTCCCTTTTTACCTTTCCCTACCCCGCCTCTCCCCCTCCTCTTGCTTTATCCACTCTTCCATTCTTCTCACCTGGTAGTAAGCTTACGTTATACAGCGGTTTTCCTAACTAGATTTTGTCCTATAAGACAATGGAGTTCAGTAGCTAGTTACGACACAGGAACGACCATTTAACATGGGAGAGAATAGGGGAAGTTGTACTTCACATCGTTGTTGGGCTGTCACACAGCATGATCCGGCCACAACATCCATCCAATATCGGGCCGTTGGAGAGCACGCTCATTGGATCCCGATAACGTTTTGGCATCGTTCGTGCATCGTATTGGACATTTATAACACACAACGCACGAACGATATCGGGGACAACGCACGAACCACGTGACTATTTATTGGAGTTGGACGCCGATATCGGGACGTGTAAAGTGGCCATTACATTTAAAACACCACTGCAGCAACAAAGTACCAAAAAAACACTGGAGTGTTGCTTTAACACATCATTGCAACATGCTAACAAAACCTTAACAGGCTGCATTACAAGCTACAAGTACCATAATAGCTCATGGGGAACCACCAGAATTGTAATATGAAAAAATAAGAAATTATTACCATGGTTAATGAATAATTAATTTCCTAATTAATCTTCTTATTATTAACTAGCATGAGATATCTGTGTGCTTTCTATTAGTGACAACACATTGCTGATGACGTACCTGGTCAGGAGCGTTTATGAATCCAGCAGTCCAAGGATCACAACCTTTGTAGTGTGCGTACATCACTAAACCAGAGAAGACTGCACATACCAAGATTACCCAGAGACCCACCAAGTTAAGATAAAGAGCCCTGAAAAAGAAGAACACTTTATTTGATATGTGGGATTTTACCAGGAGAAGATGTAATGTTTAATCTGACAGTATGTAGATAAGCGGTAACCTCAGCCGAACTCTGGACTATAAGAATGATAAAGTTCCTTCAGTATGGAAATTTCAGTATAAACCTTCTTTCACTTAAAGAACTAGATAGATAGATAGATAGATAGATAGATAGATAGATAGATAGATAGATAGATAGATAGAGTTGTGGCCAAAAGTATTGACTCCACTGCAATTCTGTCAGATAATACTCAGTTTCTTCCTGAAAATGATTGCAATCACAAATTCTTTGGTATTATTATCTTCATTTAATTTGTCTTCAATGAAAAAACACAAAAAGAATTGTCCTAAAGCCAAATTGGATCTAATTCCACACCAAACATAAAAAAGGGGGTGGACAAAAGTATTGTCACTGTTAGAAAAATCATGTGATGCTTCTCTAATTTGTGTAATTAACAGCACCTGTAACTTACCTGTGGCACCTAACAGGTGTTGGCAATAACTAAATCACACTTGCAGCCAGTTGACATGGATTAAAGTTGACTCAACCTCTGTCCTGTGTCCTTGTGTGTACCACATTGAGCATGGAGAAAAGAAAGAAGACCAAAGAACTGTCTGAGGACTTGAGAAACCAAATTGTGAGGAAGCATGAGCAATCTCAAGGCTACAAGTCCATCTCCAAAGACCTGAATGTTCCTGTGTCTACCGTGCGCAGTGTCATCAAGACGTTTAAAGTCCATGGCACTGTGGCTAACCTCCCTAGATGTGGACGGAAAAGAAAAATTGATGAGAGATTTCAATGCAAGATTGTGCGGATGGTGGATAAAGAACCTCGACTAACATCCAAACAAGTTCAAGCTGCCCTGCAGTCCGAGGGTACAACAGTGTCAACCCGTACTATCCGTCAGCGTCTGAATGAAAAGGGACTGTATGGTCGGAGACCCAGGAAGACCCCACTTCTTACCCCGAGACATAAAAAAGCCAGGCTGGAGCTTACCAAAACTTACCTGAGAAAGCCTAAAACGTTTTGGAAGAATGTTCTCTGGTCAGATGAGACAAAAGTAGAGCTTTTTTAGGCAAAGGCATCAATATAGAGTTTACAGGAGAAAAAAGAGGCATTCAAAGAAAAGAACACGGTCCCTACAGTCAAACATGGCGGAGGTTCCCTGATGTTTTGGGGTTGCTTTGCTGCCTCTGGCACTGGACTGCTTGACCGTGTGCATGGCATTATGAAGTCTGAAGACTACCAACACATTGTGCAGCATAATGTAGGGCCCAGTGTGAGAAAGCTGGGTCTCCCTCAGAGGTCATGGGTCTTCCAGCAGGACAATTACCCAAAACACTTTTCAAAAAGCACTAGAGAATGGTCAGAGAGAAAGCACTGGAGACTTCTAAGGTGGCCAGCAATGTGTCCAGACCTGAATCCCATAGAACACCTGTGGAGAGATCTAACAATGGCAGTTTGGAGAAGGCACCCTTCAATTATCAGGGACCTGGAGCAGTTTACCAAAGAAGAATGGTCTACAATTCCAGCAGAGCATTGTAAGAAACTCATTGATGGTTACTGGAAGCAGTTGAGCGCAGTTATTTTGGCTAAAGGTTGTGCAACCAAGTATTAGGCTGAGGGTGCCAATACTTTTGTCTGGCCCATTTTTGGAGTTTTGTGTGAAATGATCAATGTTTTGCTTTTTGCTTCATTCTCTTTTGTGTTTTTTCATTGAAGATAAATTAAATGACAGAATTACAGGGGTGTCAATACTTTTGGCCACAACTGTAGATAGATAGATAGATAGATAGATAGATAGATAGATAGATAGATAGATAGATAGATAGATAGATAGATAGACTGAATATCTATCTAAATGAAAACTATCAGCATAACAAATACCAAGTCCTGTTAAATACTTATAGGCAACAATGGAAAAAATTGTTGCAAAATGAGTTCAAAAACAGGTGGTAATAGCTTATTTTTATCAATTCAAATGTAACGTGAATAAATAAAGGAGAAACATAAATAAGATCATAGTCTGGTTCATGAGTAACCAATTTTAACAAACAGGTGATAATGACCATTGTTTTCATATGTTGGGCAAAACGCAGTCATTAACCAAAACAGCTGTATATGAGGCTCAAAACTGGGTGTGGAACAGTAAAAACTCTGCTGTAATGGTGAGGTTGTGGAAGACAGATTTAAGTCACAGTTCATACACATGGCAAGACTGGAGACAGCAACAAGGCAGAATGTAGCTATACGGCATTACCAAGGTCTCTCCTAGTCAACGAATTGAAAGCAGACCTTGGGTTTCTTTGTGGAAAGCACAGAGAAATAGGCAACTCTGGTGTCCAGTATGGAGCTAGCTAATGAGCAGCAAATGGAAGACTTAAGTCCCTTCAAATATAGAAGATGGCCATCAGTGCCATCAGCTCAGGACTAGTTGGATCCAACTATTGTTTGGAGAAGTCTGACCAGAAGTGGTCTTCATGGGAGAATAGAAAGTAAGGCTAGGGTCAGATTCATGTTAAAGGGTGGTTGCGTTAAAAACATAGGTTTTGGCAGCCTCAATGCATTGGTAATGCCATGATATCCCTGCGTTAACGCTGCCAATGCTTACCTATGATGACAAGGCTCTTAACGCGGCTAAAACTCCCGCATTTGAGTGAAATCTTGTGCTTTTTCCTAACCCGAGAAAAGATGTTGTTGAAAGCGTCTTTTCTCGCGTTAGGAAAAAGCGCGAGATTTCACTCAGAGGCCGGTGTTTGAGCCGCGCTACCGGCCGCGGCACCATAGGTAAGCATTGGCAGAGCTAACGCGGTGCTACCATTGCCGTAGCACTGAGTTAAGGCTGCCAAAACCTATGTTTTTAACGCAAACCCCCTTTAACATGAATCTGACCCTAGCCTAACAGCTTTGACATGGAAACAAGGCCAAGTGACACAGCTCTGAATCAATGTTAAAATACAAAAAATTTGTCTGTGACAGAAGGCAACATGTTCACCTATGGGCTGGAGAGCGGTACAATCAATGAATGTCTGCAGACAATATTGAATCATCCCTTTGCAAGGTTGGGGCTGCATTTCAATCAAAGGAGTTGTGCATTTGTTCAGTATGACAGGTGTCTTCAATGATGAGAAATATAGGTAGATCCATATCCATTATGAAATACCAATGGAGAGGCATATGATTGGCCCCAAATATATTCTACAGGAGAACAATGACCTCCAATATATAGTCAATGTCATTAAGAACTATCTTCAGAAGAACATTATTTATTTATTGGCCTTCAGTTCGATCTCAAGCCATGGTGACTTGGAATAGGAATATAGATGTTGTGCAAGCCTAGATAGGTCCCACCAGGGTCTTCTCCACCTTTAACTTGATAGTATCAAGGTATTGGGTTGCTGGTCTTCATCTTGTATGTTCAATTCTTTTTATCATGATGTCCTTCTCTTTTTATGATGATTTCCCAATTTAGGAAAGTCATAGCTTGGTGATCCTTGGTGACATGTCTGACTTGATGTGTTCCAAAATTGATTTGTTGGTTCTTTTTGCCATCCATGTGTCATGGCAATAAATAGTCAATAATTTATATAAGTTTATTGAAGTCATTCAGACATCTTCCAACAGCATGTTTATATAAATCCTTGCACTTTCCTCTAGTTATCTCTTCTTCTTCTTCTTTACCCTCCTCTGGAAATTCTCTGTCTCAGATTCTATATAATGTTTTGGTTACCGAATGGACTAATCAAGGTTAAAATGATTTGCTAACTAACACACGAAATATGATTGAATGTTCTCTTAAGAATAAAATGCAACACCCCTTTAATATCCCTTTAAGGAGCCGTATAAAACTGGCTACCCCTCCCTTAATAAAGGTCTTTGTCATTAAGCTCTACTTTGACTTGTTGTCAGCGTGGTTCTTACCGGTGGTGTGCACACACATAGACAAAGCATTTATTTGGCGGCAGACACTTAAGAGGACAGCCCACCCGAAAGGTGTGAAGGCCTCCCATGACACATGTAATTGATAACATCCTTCTCCAGCTCCACCTTTTGAAGGTGTTGATTGTTGTTCTGACTTGTTTCTTTATCATCCATATTTCACTTTCGTGAAGACCAGACTATGTACGAGCCGGGTCTTTGGTGCCAGTGAAATATTCCTTGATTTGCAATATACTTTTTTATCTGCATTCTAAAGGATTTGATTAGGAAAAGTTCACGAATAGCAGATACTGTATCAGTATGAAAAAGAACTATTGAAGACACAGCTCTAATGTAAGTTAAGTCTGCAGGTGATCAAAGCTCATCATGATCAGGACAGAGCAGAAACCTACAGACCTCAGTATGGAGATAAATGAACAGCTGATATCTGGGAACTATAAAACTATTTATGACCTATAGAATCACTTAGGCATTCATTGTCTCATTGATAACGTATTATGCATACAAAACAAAAAATATAAATTACTAGGAAGATGTTCCTGTCCGTTATCATGCTGTGTAGAAAGTCTACAAGAGGAAAGTCCATGGTGATATGATCCAAGGAGACACATGTAAACCCAGGCTATATGGGGTCTTGCATTGGTCTGTTGCTTATATTCTAAAATCATCACAATATGCTGGGATTAAGTGGCAGATGATTGATTCAGTGGCGGACCCATAGACCGGAGGGCCCGGGTGCAGCCATGCTGAGAAGCGCGGGAGGGGGGTGCTGGAGGCCGTCGGCGATGGACAGGGGGGCGGTTGTTGCTGATGCGGCTCTCCTACCTGTGCTGCTGAGCGGGCATATGCATTCCTGGGAGCCAGGATGGCAGAGGAGAGGGGGGGCGGGATCAGGCGAGGGAAGCAGGAAGCTTCCCTTGCCTGACCCTGCTCTCCTTTGACATTGGGTTACGGGGGTCGGCTGGGGGCCCCCCTGCAGGCTTTAGGGGCCCCCTAGCCGGTCGGGGCCCTGGTGCAGCTGAACCAGCTGCACCACGGTAGGTTTGCCCATGAATTGATTGCTCTCAGTGGGAGAAACAAAATAACAATCTTGTAGTTGTGATACCTTTTAATGGCTAACAAAAATAAAGTAGTCAATGTTACAAAGCAGCAAGGTTTCGAGACTTCTCACATCTCTCCGCCAGGCATGGCATGACCATGTATTAAAAGTAACACAAATGTATATACACAACCAGAGCAGATGCATGGTATAATAAATGGACATTTAAATAAACAAACAGAGCTTAGAGAGAGAATCCTTAATTAGCCAGGATTAGGGGTGTGACAGTTTTTATGGTCCCAATTTATATGTAAATTCTCAACCTGGGGCCCTCAGTGTGTCCTCAGATTTTCCAGAGACACTGAGGGCCCCAGTTTGAGAACTTACATATAGATGGGGACCACTAAAACTTTCACACAACTAAGCCTGATTAATGATTCTCTTTATAAGCTCTATTTGTCTATTTAAATGTCCTTTTATTATACCTTGCATCAGCTCTGGTTGTGTGAATATATTTGCATTTCTTCTAATATTTTGTCAAAACTCTTATCCCCTGTAAATACATTCCTTTTTGAAGTGTCACCCAGGCCACGGGATCAGGCGACCGAGCGCAGCTGCAGTTTCCGGTAGTAGGGCAAAATATATGCCCTTTTGGGTATAAAAACCTGTGGGGACAGGTGCTCATCACCGCCCTGATGAAGCTCATAATAACATGAGACCCAGGGGATCTTTCCACTGTAAGGCATTGTGCAGTCTTCACCTTGGTAAACGGGTTATATCCTGCCCATCTGAAGGGAGTTCCCGTGATGGTCTTTTAACGCTGGGATTTTACCTAGGTTAGCCTATGGCACTACATTTATACCTTCAGGCTGTGGCCATATCTGGGCTAAGACTCATGCATGTAAACTTGTTATTATTGCACTTGCACTTTATTATGTATTGCATTGCATTGTTTTGTATGAGCCCTCTGCAACCAGATTTGTGTCCATAGATCTCGGTTATGTATCAATTGTCCATTGTGAAGTTGTTACCCCAGTGTAATTTGTATTAACCCTTACATGCGAACTACCATTGTTATGATGTACTTGTCCTAACATCATTTGTTCATCCTTTTACACCACAATATGTTGTTTGTTATTTGGAATGTTTATGGGTTAGTGGTGGTTTTTTATCTCACCACCCATTCTATACGGTTCGTATGGAACTCATATTAATAACTTTATACAGTATATGCGCTTTACTTTATGTATTAAATGACTGAAATTCTAATTTATTGAGATGCACTGATACGTGAACTATTCTTAGAATCCATAATCGATCATCACATATTATTTGCTTCGTTCATGTTAAACATATGGGGAAACTTAGTGACAGATTTTATTAAACTGAATGGGTTGATAAAACTTACAGTTTTGCGTGTTTCTCTGACTTGCAGGAAATGCACCTCTGTATTGTTGACTGATTGACTCCATAGATTCCCAACCATGTAAACGTTCCCCCAACTGCAATTGTCCAAAACGTATGTCTTCTTAATGGGTCCACACTAAAGCTTTAATGAGAGATACAGGTTAAGTACAGATATATTAGAATCATTGGCATAAGTTATTGACGCTTATTGCATATATTGATATACAGTACCTATTTTTCAATACTAAGTCATTAAGTATTGGTATAGCTGTTACTTTCCCACTTTTCTATAGTGATGGTAAATGTATTTTCTATGCAATCATAAGAGTTGTCTGGTTTTGAATTATTTACTTGATTTGACCTCTATTAATAAACATTAAGTACTGGAGGACCCATTCTACATTCTACATGCTCACTGTGTCCTCTACGTGGTATGTGGAAGAAGGTGCTCTGCTCAGATGAGACCATGGTAAAACATTTTGTGCTAAATGCAAGACATTATGTGTGGGGGAAGCTAACACTGCACATCACCATCCCCACCATCATGCATGGTGGTGGCAGCATCGTGGGGAGGCTTTTCTACAATAGTAACAGGGAAGCTGGTCAGAGTTGATGGAAAGCTGGATGAAGGGCAATCCTGGAGGAAAACCTGTTAGATCCTACAAAAGATTTGAGACTGGGGCTTATGTTCACCTTTCAGCAGGACAACCACCCCAAACATCCTGCCATAAGTACTAATAAAATATTTAGATCAAAGCATAATCATGTGTGTGAATGGCCCAGACCTTAATTACATCGAGAATCTGTGACAAGACTTGAAAATTGCTGATCAGAGAGGCCTCCATCCAATCTCACTGAGCTAGAGGTGCATCTTAATGAATTAGAATATCATCTAAAAGTCATTTTTTTCACAAATTAAATACAAGAAGTGAAGCACGTATATCATATAGAGTCATTACACAGTGATCTATTTCAAGTGTTTATTTCTGTTAATGTTGATGATTATGGCTTACAGCCAATGAAAGCCCAAAGGTCAGAAAATTAAAGTAGGGAGGCTGATGGGTTAAAAACCGCACTGCCATATTCCACAAGACATCAAAGGGTGAATATAATATTGGATTTATTAGTCAACGCATTTCAGGCCTCCCTGAGATGCCCTGAAACATGGCAATATTACATTTATTTTTCCTGAGGAAGGGGCCAGGGAGCCCTGTAACAGGTTGACTAATAAATCAAAGTTATACTCATCCTTTAATTTCTTGTGGAATACAGCAGCACAGTTTTTAACCCTTCATCCTCCCTACTCTAAATGCCCCACGCTGGGGACTGCAGCAGCTGTGATCTGCTTTTATAGTGGTTGTGACTCTCACAACCACACAAGGTGAAGACTCTGATACCGATTTAGGTCATATTTTATCTTTCAGAACCTTTATCTTCCCTACTTTAATTTTCTGAGATAATGACCTTTGGGTTTTCATTGGCTGTAAGCCATAATCATCAATATTAACAGAAATAAACACTTGAAATGGATCACTGTTATGTACACAATTTCTTAAATAAATGAACTTTTTGATGATATTCTAATTCATCGAGATGCTCTTGTATTTTTCTAAAACGAATGAGCAAACGTTTCACCCTCTAGATGTAGAAAGCAGATAGAGACATCACCAAACGACTCGCAGCTATAATTGCAGCAACAGGTAATCCTACACGATATTGGCTCATGTGGGCTGAATACAAATTGATGTCACAATTTTAAGATATAGGCTGCATTCACACTTTGCATTTTTTCGTGGGCTTTTTAGCACGCGCTTTCCAAAAAAGTGCACCTGCGTCTGCCAGCAAAGTCAATGGCTTTTCACTTTTGCCGTGCAGACGCTGCGTAAATATACCTTTTATAGGAGAAAGAGCGCTCATAAGAAGAGTCTACATGCCAATTCTTTACCCAAGTCCACCCGCACTTTCTCCCATTGGAGCCATTATACCTGCTGGAATTACACATCACCATTCAGACAATGCACAATTCCAGCGCGTATAATGTCGGCGCTGCAGGATGTGATGTCACACAGGGGAGGAGGAATGCTGTGCTCCTCCCCTGTGTGACATCTGTGACAGCCCCTTTTGGGTTTCGTAGTGTATTAATAATACACTGCAAAACCTAAAAAGTAATCCAAATATCATAAAAATAATAAAAATAGAATACTTACCCTCTGCCGACTGTTAAGGTACCTTTACACGCCGCCACTGCGGTGTAGCAACTGCCTGGCAATCAGGATTTTTGTCACGGTTGCCTTGAAATTGCTGCGAAGTTGCGGCGTGTAATTTGGGAAAGTGCTCCGGGTTGCAGTTTCAGGGCATTGTTCTAAAATCCGAGGCAACCCAAATGGTGAATTGCCCTGGTATTGGCGTGTAAACGGGCGATAGGGATGGAATCTGTGTCGCCTAGTGATTTCCAAGAGGCGTGCCACAGCTTGATTGTTTCCACGCCCCATCAGCGATGATTGGTTGGGTCTACTGTGTTACCATTGGCTGTCCCTGCACCAGGCACCATATTTGAAGAGCTGTCCATTCACACTACACAATTGAAATGGCGTCATGTATTAGCCAGCCTTCCTGCGCAGGCTGCCCAATCATGACGCTATTGCGTTGTCCAATCAGCGTGTTTGGGGCGCGGAATACACAACTCTGTCACGCCTATGTTCTTGTGGCACTGCACAGGTACGCCCACATTCCCTTAGTGATTGTGGCGTGTGAAGCGGCGTCGGGATTCAACTGGATGTTTCCCACAGGATCAGTTTCAACTTCCGGGGAACCATGTTCCCTTGGGTTGAGGGCGCAATTGCGGCGTGAACATGCGGCATCAATGATCGTTAGCAACCGTTAAAAGCTTGCACGCGCACGTACGTTTGCTACCGATCGCCAGTGATAGTTGCGGCGTGTAAAGGTACCTTTAGGGTTATCCGGAGCCGAGACATCCACATCTTTCCTTCCAGGGCTTGCAAGATTTGTGATTGCCCGCTCGCGATCATGTGATATGCATGTCACATATCACATGACCGTGAGCGGCCAATCACAGATCTTGGCAGGTCCTGGAAGATCAGTACATGTGGATGTCTCGGCTCCCGGTAACCCGAACAGCCGGCGGAGGGCAAGTATTCTATTTTTATTATTTTTAAGACATTTGGTTTACTTTTATTTAGGTTTCCCAGTGTATTATTAATACACTACGGAACCCAAAAGGGGCTGTTACACATGTCACACAGGGGAGCAACACAGCATTCCTCCTGCCCTGTGTGACATCACTTCTCCCCTGCGCTTTTGGGGGAGAAGTGCGCCCGTAAAAAAACGCCATGTGTGAATGCACTGCGTTTTTTTACGGCGCTTTTTTGCACATCCGCAAAATGCGGCAAAAAGCGCTAGGTGTGAACGTAGCCTTATATTTTGAAAATATTTTAAAAAACATATACCATTTCCTTCTCACTTCACAAATAATTGCTTCTTAGTGTTGGTACATCACATAAAATCCCAATAAAATGCATCCAAGTTTTGTGGATGCAAAGGCAAAAAAATTAGAAACGTCAATGTGTATGAATACTTTTTCAAGTCACCGTATTTCAATGTTATAGTTATCATCCTTGCAATTGTTCCAGAAAATGAAGTGTTTCTCTCAGAAAATTATTGCAATTACATATTTTGTCATACACATTCATTTTCTTTTTGTTTTTGAAGAACACAAAAAAAGGGAGAAAAAAAATGCAAATAGGACATCATTTCACAAAACTCTCCAACGATAAGCAGGACAAACTTAGCGTAAGCACTCTCAGCTTAATATTTGGATGCACGTCCCTGAATATTACTGCAATCAATTGCTTCCTATAACCATGAACAATCTTCTGAAGGCGGCTCTACACGTCGCAATATCGCAACGCAACTACGATAAAAAGTCACGTGGTTCGGGCGTTGCAGTCGATAATGTTCGTGCGTTGGGTTGTGTAAATGGGCAACGCGACTCAAAAACGATGCAACTACGATATCATTTTTGGATTGTGCAAGCTCTTCAACCGTGCAATATTGTATAGGCGATGTGGCAGGATCGTGGTGTGTGACAGCGCAACTGCGATTTGGAGCGCAACTTCCCCTATTCACTCCAATGTTAATTGGCCGTTCCCTGAGTTGCTCAGACACAGTGTGAAAATGGGGCGTACTACATCTTAGTTGCATTGCCTGCCGATATCTCCCTGTGTAACATCTACTATGCGATCTTGGACAAGTGCCAAAAACGTGCGCGCTCCCGTTAAATCGTATGCAATATCGGAACGATATTGTGACGTGTAAGGCTGCTTTCACATTGCGGATTTTTCAAATCCGATGCTGTCCAATCAAAATCGGACAGCATCGGATCCGAATTTGGCCCCATGCAGCCCTATGGGTATCGGACCGAATCGGATGTGCACTAAATGCCATCCGATTTGGTCCAATCCGATTTTGTCTGATGTTTTTATCGGTGCAAAAATCGGAGCTTGCTCCGATTTTTGCACCGAAAATAAAATCAGACAAAATCGGATCGGACCAAATCGGATGGCATTTAGTGCACATCCGATCCGATCCCTTTAACATGGGGCCCTATGGAGCAGGGTCCGAGGAAACATCTGATGTCTCTTCGGACCCGATTTTACTGTACTGAGCATGCTCAGTACAGTAAAACTGCTCCAAACTGGGAGCGCAGGGGTTAAAAAAAAAAAAAAGTTTGTGCTCACCCCCCCCCCTCCCCGAGCCCCCGCCGTCTCCAGCCGTCTTCCTGCAGGCTCCCGGTGGCTCCCGCAGGCTACCGGTGGCTGCAGAGGTCTTCTACTGCAGTACAGGACCTGCGGTGATATCACAGTCACGTGACCGCAGGTTACCATGGTGGAACCTGCTGTCACGTGACGGTGACATCCCCGCAGGTCCTGTACACATGAAGAAGACCTCTGAAGCCACCGGGAGCCTGCGGGAGCCACCGGGAGCCTGCAGGAAGACGGCTGGAGACGACGGGGGCTCGGGGGAGTGGAGCATAAACTTTTTTTTTTTTCTTTTTTTCAGCCCGGAGGCTACGATTTAATGCCGGAAATCTGATGCCTATTTGGCATCCGATTCCAGGCATCAGAAGGGAGCCGATGCTGTCCGAATTTTTCGGACAGCATCGGCTCCCTTCAAAATCGTAATGTGAAAGTAGCCTAAAGCGGCCTTTACACCTCTCAGATGGAATTTTGGACTCTTCTTTTGTAAGCTGCTCCAGGTCTCTCATATTTGAAGGCATATTCACCCAATAGCAATTTTCAGATCTCTTCAAAGGTGATCAATGGGATTTAGACATGAACTCATTGCTGCCACTTCAAAACTCTCCAGGCTTTCTAACACTGGGCACTACATCACAACCCAAAAAGCTTTGGTAACTTCAGATTTCATGATGTCTTGCACAAAGTCAAGTAACCCAGTGCCAGAGGCAACAAAACACCAAAACACCTTCGAGCCTCCACCATATCTGACTGCAGGTACTGTGTTCTTTTCTTTGTACATGTCATTCCATTTTTGGTGAAAAGTAATGTAATGCACTGCATCAAAAAAACTCTATCTTGGCTTCACCTGTCCATAAGACGCTTTCCTAGAAGGATTTTGGCTTGCATACGTATATTTTAGAAAAATGCAGTCTAGCTTTTTTATATCTCTGTCAAAAGAAGAAAAATGTGTAACAAATTGTATGGTCTATTTTCTTCTTTTATCCTCGTGCAATTTGAAAGATTGGGGTTAAAGCAACAGTTTTGTTTTCAAAATGTATTTTCTCATTTTCACAACTCAACAGTATAAAAGCCTTTGAAGCACCGGTGGTTTCAGAATGCTCACCGAACATCTAGATAAATTCCTTCAGGGAATTGAGATTTCCAATATGGGGTAACTTGTGTTGAGGAACATCAGGGGCACTGCAAGAGTGATATGGCATCTGCTAACTATTCCAGCCAATTTTGTGCTCCAAAATTTATATAGCATTCCTTCCCTTCCAAGCCCAGCAGGACAGAGAGAAGTCAACATGCACAGGAGATCAATGGATTATCACCTGGTCATGAATGGGGTTAAAGAGGCTGAAGTTACGGACACAATGGTAGGGAGGCTTTATCATTAAAGATCTCTAATGGTACCTGTCACACACAACAGCGATCCGGACAACGATAATGATCCTTAGGGATCGCTGGTGCATCAACTTTGTCAAACAGTCATATCTCACCAGCGACTCAGCAACGATCCGGAATGATACGGAGGTCGTTGGGAATTGTCACTCTTGGGCGTAGTATTGAGATCGTTGGTCGTTGTCCCTTTCAAACACAGCGATGCGTGCTGACCAGCGGGAGACCAACGACCTAAAAATGACCCAGAGTACTTTGTAATGATCAGCGATCTCACAGCAGGGGCCTGATTGCTGCTAAGTGACACACATAACGAGATCGTTAGCGAGGTCGTTGTTACGTCACAAAACCTGTGACTTAACAACGATCTCGCTAATGATCTCGTTATGTGTGCCGGGGGCTTTAGATGATGTTTGAGAAATGTATGGATTCTTATCACATCAATTCTTATAAATAACAACACAGATGATAAAGATAATTACTCGGCAATGTCTAGACGTGACCCGTTTATTGCGGTCTGCCACACTGAGCTTGGCCCTCCATTCTGAATCGTTCCTTCAATGAGAACAGACAAAAACCCGACGACCATAACCACCATCTGGAAGGCATCTGTCCACACAACAGCCTTTAGTCCTCCCTGGTGGAGAAATCAAACGGGCATACACTGTAAATAATGAATAGCAGTGGTGTACATTAAAGGTTATAAATCGTTAACTACTTTATATACAGATCTAGCTTTGGGGCAATAAAATGTCTAAAACACAAACAGCTTTTCACTCTGTAATTGCCAACAAAATGAAAAACAAAGCAACTTTACCACTAGTGTTAGATAAATGTTTGCTACAGACTATGTATGTCTACAGCTCTGATACAGACTATGTATGTCTACAGCTCTGATACAGACTATGTGTCTCCATTAGAGATGAGCGGATAGCTTCACACGACCCCGGTCCGTGGTCCAGGTTATTAGTCTTTGGCCAATTGATTTCCTGGCTTGGTGTGACATCCGTTGTGTATTGCGCAGAGTGAATTTGGACAGCCTGGCTAATGATAAGCTGAGCCTGGAATCCCAGATGATAAGGAAATTCATGGAAATCTTCTCCATGGCGAGAAGCTGCTGAACTGAACCGTGGACCGGAGTTGCACAAAGCGATCAGCTCATATATAGTCTCCATGGTAGCTGATAACAAACAATCTCAGCACCGTCTGACAGGTGTTTTCCCTTCTGTTGTCTTCTATCGCTTGTTGACCTGCCAACCGTACCTACACTGATCAACCTATCCGAGGTTTATGGCATATCCTACCAGCATGTCATCATTTTTGCACATGGGACTCTGATGGGATCTCACGGTGATCTGGACTTTAGCTTTTTCATAGACTTTCAATTGGAAGTAAAGAACGTTTTAACCATCTACTTGTCACCAGATTTTTGCTACCCCGTCTGAGAATAGCGTGATGTAGCCGCAGAGATCCTGATTTCAGCAATGTATCACTTTCTGGACTGCATGTTGCAGTGTATATAAAACAGTTTGATCTTGCACCGGGTCTCTAAATGCTGAGCTCTGTATAACCCCACATACACCACGGCAGAAAGGTGCTAATCAGTGATGGAGATGTGGCTAGACTAGAGTTCTGCTCTTTGCCTATTAGTCCCACCAGCTCTGAAATGACCCTTAACCTCGGCATCAATTAAATGTCCTTCTGTTCTCTACATGAAGAATTTTAGAAGAAAGTGAATTGCAAAGTTGCTTGTTAATTTACAATCTGTTTGCTATTTTACCCATTTGGTAAAGTCAGACAATCCCTTTAAAAGAGTTTTATAATACTTGAAAGGTTCTTGTGAACACGCCCTCCAAACTCATTACTGTGTGCCCCATCAGACCAGGGTCAGCAAAATCTTTAATGAGAAACCACTGATTGTCTACAGACTTCACATTGCATGTGGGCTGCCTCCTCAGGTGGAAAGGGCTTGCTGATTGGCTGCAGCTCCCATGTGATTCCCCCTTGAGATAATGATGTCTCCAACCTGGGAGGAGACAAAGTAGCAGGTTCGAGGAGAATTGCCGTTCTGAAGGCAAGTATGCTAATTTTGTTCTTGCATCACCCTAGGCCCACCAGCAACAACGTTATATAGTAGGGGAGACCCCTTTAAGAGGTTTTCCAGTCTTGGAACTAAAGTTTGCAGTCACTCTATGTGATTGTAGACCTGTGAATCCTTACAGCACATAGTGGATGGACACATGACTGCAAGTAGGCGATTTGCATACATGCAGCGAAGTGCCGACTAAACTGGCGCAGACTCGCTCAACACCGGTCTAGTCAGAATGTGGCCGGAAGTATGCAGATCACTGTCACTGACATTGGAGAATCACAGCCTGTAGTGACTGCAGACTTTAGCCCCAAGCCTGGACTATCCCTTTAACTTCAGACTATCAAAGCTAATTTGACAACTGGTCAAATTTCAACAAGACAGTACTGAAGGAAAGAGGCTTCCTAATCTGAAAACTGTGGACTCTATGGAATGTTTCTGGGAATAGTTTAGGCGAGACTCATGTAGAACATTTTTTTGACGACCTACCAAGGTGCAGTAAAAGGTACAAACAATACCAGTGGCAAAAACAGATCCCCAGAGATCGAATCCGGTCACTGTAAAAATAAAAACAGATAATTAAAACAAGACATCACAAAAACACAATAAACACCATTTGGAGCAAGAGTGGGTATATAGATGATTGCCACGTGCCAGCTTGTGCCCACAATAAACACCATTTGGAGCAAGAGTGGGTATATAGATGATTGCCACATGCCAGCTTGTGTCCACAATAAACACCATTTGGAGCAAGAGTGGGTATATAGATGATTGCCACATGCCAGCTTGTGTCCACAATAAACACCATTTGGAGCAAGAGTGGGTATATAGATGATTGCCACATGCCAGCTTGTATCCACAATAAACAACATTTGGCGCAAGAGTGGGTATATAGATGATTGCCACACATGCCAGCTTGTGTCCTTATAATCACCCCTGTAAGTCTATATACCATGCCGATTTGCCTGCTACTTCTTCACTATTTGGTTTGCTCCAGTGTCACTTTTTGTGGGACTTAAGGAGACAATATGTCTTTGTACAGGTTTTTGTTTACAGGAAATTAAATGAGCTGAGATCACACGAAAAATTCATTATATAAGAAAGTGGCCACAAAGAAAACACACGCAAAAGGACACTCCCCATTGAAAATGGTCCCCTTGATAACATGTTGGTTTGTCACCTTATGCATAATTTGGTTTGTTCTTCTGTCCATTTTGTGGGTCTTGTATGGAGGTGATTGATATTTCATAATTTATTTCAGGCCAAATATTTGCTGCCTGCGACCTGCTTGTGGCTGTACAGGGCACAGTCTGTAGCTTCTCCTGTGTATTGATTTGTCTTTTCAGACTCACATTTGTGCTTCCCCAGTAATCTGTTCAAGATTTGGAATGACTTGGTACTCACATCTCCTACTCCCATAGGATCTATCACCCAGGATCAAGGATGTCTTCAGAGGGGCCATCAATAGAAGAAACAGTAGTAAGTAACTTTAGCCCCACCCCTGTGACTGAGGCTTCGACTGAGCAAGGAAGTGCTAGCTGTAGAGATAGGCAACATACCATACCACTCAATTTATTTAATACTAGATGGCAGCCCGATTCTAAAGAATCGGGTAGTCTAGAATCCATGTATAGTTTATTTACTAATAGTTAGGGTAGTGCGGTGAAATTAATTGTGTGTATACAGGCGGCTCTGTGGGTAGCAGGGTATATGGTAGCTCACTGGCTAGCACTGAGATTAGTCAGCGCAGCGGCGTGGGCAGAGTGGTCAGCGCAGCGGCGTGGGCAGAGTGGTCAGCGCAGCGGCGTGGGCAGAGTGGTCAGCGCATAAACACACATACACACACACACTCCGCTATACTTACCACCGACCCTGCGTCTTCTCCGGCGCCTGGATCATGAGTCAACATGTGGCCAACCCAGGACGTGCTGGATGGGGCAGAGAGGAACGGCTGGAGTGGGGCAGAGGACGGCTGGAGGGGGGCAGAGGACGGTGGAGGCTGGAGAGGCAAGACGCTGGAGGTGGAGAGGGCAGAGACGGCTGGAGCTGGGGCAGGGGAGGCTGAGCGAGAGAGGCAGAGGACGGCTGGGAGGCTGGAGAGGGCAGAGGACTGAGCTGGAGGCTGGAGTGAGGGCAGAGGACGGCTGGAGAGCAGGAGAGGGCAGAGAGGACGGCTGTGAGAGGACTGGAGAGGGCAGAGGACGGCTGGAGGCTGGAGAGGGCAGAGGACGGCTGGACGAGAGGCAGAGGACGGCTGGAGGGCTGGAGAGGGCAGAGGACGCTGAGAGGGCAGAGGGAGGCTGGAGAGGGCAAGGAGGCTGGAGAGGGCAGAGGACGGCTGGAGGGCGAGAGGGCAGAGGAGCTGGAGGCTGGAGAGGGCAGAGGACGGCTGGAGAGGGCAGAGGACGGCTGGAGAGGGCAGAGGACGGCTGGAGAGGGCAGAGGATGGCTGGAGAGGGCAGAGGACGGCTGGAGAGGGCAGAGGGAGGCTGGAGAGGGCAGAGGGAGGCTGGAGAGGGCAGAGGGAGGCTGGAGAGGGCAGAGGGAGGCTGGAGAGGGCAGAGGGAGGCTGGAGGGGTCAGAGGACGGCTGGAGGGGTCAGAGGACGGCTGGAGGGGTCAGAGGATGGCTGGAGGGGGCAGAGGAGGGCTGTAGGCTGGAGGGGGCAGAGGAGGGCTGGAGGCGGCAGAGGACGGCTGGAGGCTGGAGAGGGCAGAGGACGGCTGTAGGCTGGAGAGGGCAGAGGACGGCTGTAGGCTGGAGAGGGCAGAGGACGGCTGGAGAGGGCAGAGGACGGCTGGAGAGGGCAGAGGACGGCTGGAGAGGGCAGAGGACGGCTGGAGAGGGCAGAGGACGGCTGGAGAGGGCAGAGGACGGCTGCGAGGCTGGAGAGGGCAGAGGACGGCTGGAGGCTGGAGAGGGCAGAGGACGGCTGGAGGCTGGAGGGGGCAGAGGACGGCTGGAGGGGGCAGAGGACGGCTGGAGGGGGCAGAGGACGGCTGGAGGGGGCAGAGGACGGCTGGAGGGGGCAGAGGACGGCTGGAGGGGGCAGAGGACGGCTGGAGGCTGGAGAGGCAGAGGACGGCTGGAGGCTGGAGGGTCAGAGGACGGCTGGAGGGGTCAGAGGACGGCTGGAGGGGTCAGAGGGACGGCTGGGGGGAGGGGCAGAGGACGGCTGGAGGGGGCAGAGGAGGGCTGTAGGCTCGAGGGGCAGAGGAGGGCTGGAGGGAGGGACGGCTGAGGGGGCAGAGACGGCTGGAGGCGGAGAGGGCAGAGGACGGCTGTAGGCTGGAGGGGCAGAGGACGGCTGAGGAGTGCAGAGGACGGCTGGAAGGGCAGAGGACGGCTGAGAGGGGCAGAGGACGGCTGGAGGGGCAGAGGACGGCTGTAGTGAGGGCAGAGGAGGAGGGAGAGCGGCTGGAGAGGCAGAGGACGGCTGGGGGGGCAGAGAGACGGCTGAGCTGGAGAGAGGCTGAGGAGGCGGACGGTGGAGGGGGCAGAGGACGGCTGGAGAGGGCAGAGGACGGCTGGAGGGGCAGAGGACGGCTGGAGGGGCAGAGGACGGCTGGAGGGGCAGAGGACGTGAGGGCAGAGGACGGCTGGAGGGCAGAGGACGGCTGGAGGGGGCAGAGGACGGCTGGAGGGGCAGAGGACGCTGGAGGGGAGAGGACGGCTGGAGGGGGCAGAGGACGGCTGGAGGCTGAGAGGGCAGAGGACGGCTGAGGCTGGAGGGGGCAGAGGACGGCTGGAGGCTGGAGGGGCAGAGGACGGCTGGAGGGGCAGGGACGCTGGAGGGGCAGAGGACGGCTGGAGGGGGCAGAGGAGGCTGGAGGGGCAGTGGAGCGGCTGGGGGGCAGGGACGGCTGGGGCTGAGGGCAGGGGACGGCTGGAGGCTGGAGAGGGCAGAGGACGGCTGGAGGCTGGAGAGGGCAGAGGACGGCTGGAGGCTGGAGAGGCAGAGGACGGCTGGAGGCTGGAGAGGCAGAGGACGGCTGGAGGCTGGAGAAGACGGGCAGAGGCAGAGCGGCTGTAGGCTGGAGAGGGCAGAGGACGGCTGTAGGCTGGAGAGGGCAGAGGACGGCTGGAGAGGGCAGAGGACGCTGGAGAGGCAGAGGACGGCTGGAGGGCAGAGGACGGCTGGAGGGCAGAGGACGGCTGGAGGGTGGAGGCAGCAGAGGACGGCTAGGAGGGCTGGAGGGGTCCGAGGGAGGCACACAGGCTGGAGGGGTCAGAGGGAGGCACACAGGCTGGAGGGGTCAGAGGGAGGCACACAGGCTGGAGGGGTGAGAGGGAGGCACACAGGCTGGAGGGGTCAGAGGGAGGCACACAGGCTGGAGGGGTCAGAGGGAGGCACACAGGCTGGAGGGGTCAGAGGGAGGCACACAGGCTGGAGGGGTCAGAGGGAGGCACACAGGCTGGAGGGGTGAGAGGGAGGCACACAGGCTGGAGGACAGAGCAGCATGTGGGGCTGGAGACTCACCACGGGCCGGGAATCAGGTGTACTGTAGGAGGAGGGGAGGGGCGGGCAGAGCTGCAGGAGAGGAAGTCCCGCCCTCCCTCCTCTGTAGGCAGACAGCAGGGAGCACGGGTATCCCCAGGGTGTGTGTGGGCCCCCGAGGTGGCGGGCAATGGGCCCCCCTGCCCCCCGGTATGTAGCTACTGGCTGGAGGGCAGAGGGTGGAGGGGAGTGGCTGGAGGGCACACGGAACTTCCGAGATCGGAACGTTCCGTGTGCCGGTGCCTGTAGCGGGGGGCAGCCAGGCTACAGTGCACTGGATGAGCCTGGGCGACGACCATCACGGAAGTGGGCGTGGCCTCTTCCGGAAGTGGCCTTCGGGTTTTATATATAAGATATATGGATGTAAATGTAGTAAAATAGCATTTTAAGTGAAAATAATACTGAAAAATCTGTAAACATTTGGTTGCTATTGATTTTGTATATACGCCCCCGATGCTGCCCCCTAGGCCAGGTGAATCAGCCTAATAACACACTGAGCTATAAGGTAATGTGAGAACAAGTTGTAGTTTGTAGTATACCGGAAGGATAAGATCTTTCAAACACCGGGAGCAAAACAGTAAGGCGAGGGTCACCCTTGGGAGCTTGCATCCAGGGGCGTAACTACAATAGGTGCAGGGGTTGTGATCGCACCCGGGCCCTGCAGTCTAGAGGGGCCCCAAAAGTCCCTTTGGCCCATAGAAAAAGATGAATATTATTAAAGATTTGCAATAATTGGGGGCCCCGTTGGAGCTTTTGCATTGGGGCCCCTGGGCCTGAAGTTACGCCACTGCTTGCATCCATTTGGAGGATGCATTAAAGGATCCTTTTTTTCCCCTTGCCATTTTCATGGCAAGTGTGCATACTTGTTGGCTCAATCAACTGATGTGTTAACGCATGGTACTTGTATATGTACCATACGTTAACAGATGCGTTGCCCATAGACTCCCATGTTAAAAAAAACCCATGCTATTTTGCAAAAGCACCAAAAAACGATGCAGACCATGTTTTTTGGTGGACTTACAAAAACGCATAGTGTCAAACGCATTGCACTTTTGCAATGCATTTTTTTGCATTGGAACCTATGGATGTGTTAACGCATGCGTTTTTCAATATTTGCCCATGAAAATAATGCATACTTTTAGAAGATGCATGACCCAAGTGTGACCCTAGCCTAACAATGCAGTGACAAGAATCTGCATAACTAATCATATGCTAAAGAACTGCAAGTAAAATCTATGTATGAGATAGCCAAGATGATTGTCTATAAAATAAAGGTAGTCTCACACTCAAAGCTGGAGTGGACGGTGAGATATGGAGCCTGAAAGTCAAAAGATCAAAACATTATTACGCCTTTGCTCATCAGTGTATAAATGGTGCAACTGCACAGGGGCCCAAGAGGTAAGAGGGCCCATTTCTACATACAATACCAAAGGAATTGTGCCTTATGATGAGCTATTGAACTGCAAAGGACCAAAAAATGCATATATTGTTCTTGCATAGGAGGCCTCTTCTCTCTGTGTCTGCCATTGATGAAGCTTGCATGGAAACCCATGTCATAAAGTTCCGGCTGCAATTTTTGTGTTGACGTTAACTCTAAAGGAGGTTTGTACCTTTAGTAGTGGAGTCAGTAGAGCATTGGTGACACTTTTGCACTGACCTGTCAGCACCTTGCGGCCTCGCTTTGTAGTGTTGACTTGCATGACTGAGTGTGATCCACAAATCAATGTGGCATGCTGCAGTTTCCTTGGGCATGACATATGCATGGCCTCGTAGCTTAACATTGGTCAAAGTGCAATTTGATGTTTTTTCAGATTGCACTCAGACCAAAAATATAGTCATGTGCACGAGCCCTAAGTGATTCTAACCTACCGGCACCCATCTGGATTCAGATTTGCCTGCTGCAACATTGCAATAAAATGCAATAAAAAATTAAAAAATGAACGGTTTCACTGAAAAGTACAACTCTCAAAATAACAAGCCGTCATATAGTTCTGTGGACAGAAAAATAAAAAAGTATGGTTTTTGGAAAAAGGCGAAAAAAAAATGAAAAAGAAAAATTGGAAATTGTCCTCAGGGGGATTGATCATCATAATTTTAGCACTTGTGCTTTATGATTTTACAATGTTAGCACAGTTAAGCATTGCAAATGAATAACGTAAAGTCTGACAGAATTCTAACTTAAGAAATTGTTTTATGGCTTTACATTTACTTGGCAATTGCAATGTTTATTTTTCATGTGCTATGGTTTGCGTACATGGGTGTTATTATCTGTAAGGGTACCTTTACACGCCGCTACTGCCGGGTGGCTACAACCGGATACATGCGAGAAATGTATCTTGCACTGGCAATTCACCCCGTAGTAGCGGCGTGTGAAGACGGTTGTAGCCACCCGGCAGTAGCGGCACCTGTTTCAGAGCACTGCCCTGAAACAGGTGGCTACCCAGGCGATTGTAGCGACCTGTATCGGCGTGTAAAGAAGCAACAGAAGGGATGTCTGGACACCAGGCTATGTACCTGGTCTGTAGATGGGGCGTGACACAGGCTCCGGGTTACCGCGCCCCATCATTGATCGTTGGGGGAAGCTCCTGCATTACGATTGGTAGTCGCTGCATAGGGAGGCATATTTAATGAGCTGACCAGTCACACTACACAATTGCTCGAGCGTCATGTATTAGTCAGCCTCCTTCGATGCCTGCCCAATCGTGATGTTATTGCTTTGTCCTATCAGCGTACGGACGTCTCGTAATCCACAATTGTGGCACGCCTATGTGCTGTCACTGCTGCACCAGGTCCGCCCATATTAGCTTGTTGTAGCGGTGTGTAAATGAGGTAAGGTGCTCTGCAGAAGGTAACTTGAGACACCCGGTGGTGTATCTAGAGATAGATGTAACCTACTGTAGCGCACCTTGTTGCGGCGTGTAAAGGTGGTGCGGGTACCGTTTGCAACCGTTTGTGCGTGCTCGTGCACGTGAAGTAGCTGGTTGTAGCCACCCGCCAGTAGCGGCGTGTAAAGGTACCCTAAGGGTAGAGTCGCACTAGTATATGACTTGAGAGGAAATCTCGCATTGCGCTTGGCCCCATGTTAGACAATGGTGCAGCTCAGATCTGCAAGTTTTTTCTAAGTAAGTATATGTTAAAAAGGTGCTATTTACATAAAGTTCTCATAAAATGTCAATAACAACTCATCCAATCCATACAGGCAAAGAAATCAAAACATAGATGTCCATAAATTATGTGTATTAATGAGAGGTTACACAGTGAAAACGTATTAAACACGATTACTGAAATTTATTTACTACTTCATACAAAAGTCTTTGTTGGTGATGAAGCTTCAAAACGACTTCTGTGTGGAGGAACTAGTAGCATTCATTGCTCAGGTGTGATTTTAGCCCATTCTTTCACACAGTCTTCAAAGTCTGCAGGTCCCGTGGGCTCCCTCTATGAACACTGATGGTGGGTTTACACGTCGCGATATCGGCGTCCAACTCCGACCAAAAGTCACGTGGTTCGTGCGTTGGAGCCGATATCGTTCGTGCGTTGTATGGTGTGAACGTCCAATACGATGCACGAACGATGTCAATCCGATATCGGGGATCGAATGAGCGTGCTATTCAATGGCACTATATCGGATGCCGGATGGAGCCGGATCGCGCTGTGTAAACATCCAACTCCGATGTGAACTACAACGTCCCCCATTGACTCACATGTTAAATGGTCGTTCCTGGGTCGGGGGGCGTAGACATCGTAGGGACGTTGTATCTCGATATCGGGCTATGTAAACCTCCGATGCGATTCTTTGAAAACCGGGCACAAAATGCGCGCTCCTGCGCCGTTGGATTCTATATAGGAACGATATTGCAACATGTAAACCCACCATGAGCTTTAACTCCTTCATATATTTTTCATTGGATTCAGCTCCGGTGATCGGCTCGGTCATTCTATAGCAGCTTTATTTTCTTTATCTGAAACCAATTGAGAGTTTCCTTGGCTGTGTGTTTGGGATCATTGTCTTGTGAAATGTCCACTCTCATTTCATCTTCATCATCCTGCAAGATGACAGCAGATTTTTATCAAGAATGTCTTGGTACATTTGTTCATTCTTCTATACTTCAATTATATGACTTTTTCTAGTGCCATATGCTGAAAGACATACCTACACCATAAAGTTCCCATGTCCAAACTTCACTGTTGGTATTGTGTTTTCGGGTGATATGCAGTGCCTTTTGTCCTCCAAACAGGGTGTGTATTATGGCATCCAAAGATTTTAATTCTGGTCTCATCTGATAAGACTATATACTCACAGTATTTCACAGGCTTGTCTAAATGTTGTTGAGCAAACTTTAAACTCACTATTAGATGCTTTTTGTTCAGCTGTTGAGTCTTCTGTGGTGAGTGTGCGTACAGGCCATGAAGGTTGATTGCATTACTTAGTTTTTCTTTGAAACAATTGTACCTGCTGATTCCAGGTCTTTAGCTGGGGTCAGACTTGCGTCTGCCCCACCTCCTGACGGCTCCGCTGAAAACTTAGACATTTTCAGCAGAAGCGGCCAGCGTTACCAGGAAGCCCTGGCTGCCGAAGCTGTCCCGCAGTGTACCTTGACAGTGGCAGCCCACAGAGCTGCAGGAGGTCCACTTTTCAGGAGCGCACAGGAAATGCTGCCTGCAAGGTTTTCCTGTGCGCTCCTGAAAAGCGCACGTCATGCAGCTTTGTGTGCGGCCACTGTCAAGGTACACTGCGGGTTGCTATGGGGCAGCGTCGGCAGCCAGGGCTTCCCGTTAACGCTGGCCGCTTCTGCTGAAATCTTCTAAGTTTTCAGTGGAGCCGTCAGGAGCTGGAGCAGACGCAAGTCTGACCCCAGCCTTTTTGTAACTCTCTAGAGGCGCTTGATAGCTCTTGGACAACTCTTCTGATAATTTCACTCCTTCATCTAAAATCTTGCGTGGAGCACCTGGTCATGGCTTGCTTATTGTGAAATGATGTTCTTTCCACATCTGGATTATGACTCCAACAGTGTTCACTGGAATTTTCAGTAGTTTAGAATTTATTACGTAACCAATGCCATCAGTATGTTTTGCACAGTAAATTGCAAAGATCTTGGGACAGCTCACTGGTTTTACCCATCATTAGATATTTCTTCCAGACAAATCTTAATTCCCCATTAACTTCCATTACACTTGGTTCTCAAGTGTTGCCCATCCAAGCATCCCAACTGCTTGTTCCGAATACCGAGCACGTGAGCATGATAGTGCTTGCTCATCATTAGCCAGTAACTCCTGTGTAAGGGTTTCAATAGCTGATCCATTGGAACATTTTCAGTCCATATGCTCAATCGGCATCAAGAAATTCCACATAGAACTTGCAGAAACGGCTGCTTCCCCTGAAAATAACAGTTGCCGGGTGAGATAAACAGATTGATCCACAGAGGATTGACTTTGAGTCAAATTTTTATGGAAATCATGGTTCCATGCAAATCTGAGAACTCTGAGATACATGAGGATCTGCAAAATATATGATGTATAGAATCATAGAATGGTAGAGTTGGAAGGGACCTCAAGGTCCAACTCCCCTCCCTGCGAGTGTAGGTTTCCCTAATATCATTCCAGCTATATGTTTATCCAGCTTCTCCTTAGGCTGGTTTCACACTACGATATTTGCAAATCCGATGCTGTCCGATAAAAATCAGACAGCATCGGATCCGAATTTGGCCCCATGCAGCCCTATGGGCATCGGACCGAATCGGATGTGCACTAAATGCCATCCGATTTGGTCCGATCCGATTCTGTCCGATTTTATTATCGGTGCAAAAATCGGCGCCTGCACCGATTTTTGCACCGATAATAAAATCGGACAGAATCGGATCGGACCAAATCGGATGGCATTTAGTGCACATCCGATCTGACCCGATCCCTATAACATGGGGCCCTATGGAGAAGGGTCCGAGGAAACATCTGATGTCTCCTCGGACCCGATTTTACTGTACTGAGCATGCTCAGTACAGTAAAACTGCTCCTAACTGGGAGCACAAGGGTTAAAAAAAAAAAAAAAGTTTATGCTCACCTCCCCCCGAGCCCCCGCCGTCTTCCGCCGTCTTCCTGCAGGTTTCCGGTGGCTCCCGCAGGCTCCCGGTGTCAGCAGAGGTCTTCTTCTGCTGTTCAGGACCTGCGGTGATGTCACAGTCATGTGACCGCGGGTTACCATGGTGAACCCGCGGTCACGTGACTGTGACATCACCGCAGGTCCTGAACAGCAGAGGAAGACCTATGCTGACACCAGGAGCCTGCGGGAGCCACCGGAAACCTGCAGGAAGGCGGCGGGAGACGGCGGGGGCTCGAGGGGAGGTGAGTATAAACTTTTTTTTTTTTTTTATTCCAGAGGACAGTGGAAAGGAGGGGGAGCACTGGAGGACGTGAGGGGGCCACACAGGGGACAAGAAGGGGGACACACAGGGGTGAAGTGGGGGAAACAGAGGGGGACACACAGGGGAGATGAGGGGGACACAGGGGAGAACAGCTGACAGGTCTGATGACAGCAATTGATCCTGCAGATGTCGGATCGGATGCCTATTTGGCATCCGACTGCAGGGATCAGTTTATATCCGATGCTGTCCGATTTATATCGGACAGCATCGGATTTTAAAAAATCGTAATGTGAAAGTAGCCTTAAAGATTTCCATTGATGGAGACCTGACAACCCCCTGTTCCACTCTTTGACTGCTCTCACCATCAGAAAGCTTTTCCTAATATCAAATCTATATCTTCTTCCTTTTAGTTTCTTCCCATTTTTTCTTGCACCTCCTTGTGCTAGTAATAATAGGGTAGTTTCCTCTACACTGTGACTACCTTTCAGATATTTGCAAACCACTGTTAAGTCCTCTCAGCCTTGTCTTTTGCAAACTAAAGATGTTTACGTTCTTTTAGTCGGTGTTCATAGGACTTGGTCAGAACCAGACAGTAGACTAAGGACATTTTTCGAGGCTCCTCAGATTTTCACACATTGCCCTGCAGCATTGCATTGCATTGTCTTCCTTAATTTTTTTTGAGCAGGTTAACATACCAAATCATAAAGGGGATGTCACACGCGTCAATATCGCTGTCAATTTCGCTGCTGCGCGTGATGATGCAGTGATATTGACGCGTGTGACATGCTGAATCAACCAGCGATAAATCGCTGATTGATCATCCCCAGGTTTTGCAGACTGGACCGAAAACCTGGCGATGGTCGCCCAGTGTACACGCAGCATCACTGCGTGTGACACCGGGGGACGCGATCAGACAGCTCCCAGCGTCTCTCAGGAAGCGCTGGGAGCTGGTATCCAGGGTAGACTACGGGTATCTAGGCAGCGCGTGCTGCCTAGATACCCGATGTATACCTTAGTTACCAGCCTTCTCCGCTCACTGGCTGGTATCTAAGGTACACAGCGGGTAACTAGGGTCCCTAGTTACCCGCTGTGTACCTTAGATACCAGCGGGTGAGTGGAGAAGGCTGGTAACCAAGGTAACCAAGGTATACATCGGGTATCTAGGCAGCGCTCGCTGCCTAGTTACCCGCAGTTTACCCTGGATATCAGCCTGCAGACATCGTGGAAACGATATTTAAATCATTTCCACGATGTCGCAGGTAAAATGATCGTTGGTGACTCTGCCTGTGTGACAGCTCACCAGCGATCAGCCGTCAATGTCGCCAGCGATCAGATCGCTGGCGATGTTGACGTGTGTGACGGGGCCTTTAAGAGATGAGAGGGTCCCAGTGAAGCACAGATAATCACAGGAATGACAGTTTGTACACCAGTGTGAATTGCACAGATCACATTGAAAGGAAATGTCTCTCATTTCTTCTTATCTCTATCTCTCTGTCCTCTCTCCTCTCTCTCCTCTCTCTTTCCTTACAAAAATGTAGAGTGTTATACCTGAATTTTCAGAACAATCAGAACCTTTCCAGTATTGTGTTTCACCGCTAATTTTTCCAACGCACAACTAATTTTTAAGGAAAATTATTAGAAGCTGGTGAATTTGAGTGGTAAACCATCCACTCATCTCTAGTTGCTAGGATGTAGGTAGAGATGAGCGGACCCGTGCAAGTTTAGGTTCTTTGGGTTAAGCCGGACTTTACATAAAGTTCTGTTCTGGACTCAAACTTGCCCAGAATCTCATTAGAAGTCAGTGATTGGGCAGGTCTGCTCACCACCCATGTATAGCAGGCCATAAGAAAGTACTTCTGGGGGATCCAATAACGCTGATTTTACCCCCAGTGCGGCCATTCAAACACTACAAGTGGCTCACACTGGGCTGAGCACTGGGTGTGCCCGAGCACAGCAATCCTCACTGCAGTGGTTTGTGTACGTAAAGCACCTGAACTCTGAACTCGAACACTGATTTTTTCTTTAAAAGTGTTCGGTACGAACACTGAACTTTAAAGTTTGGTTTGCTTATCCCTAGTTTTAGGTCCTAAGCTTATTTTCAAAGTGTCCTAACTTTAATAAGGGTCCGAAGGGTCAATGGCCAAGCTTTTTGGATTCAGAATTTGCAATCCAGGGGAGTCTTATCTTTATGACAGACACTATATAGTAGCTATTCTCTAAGGCAGGGGTGGGAAACTTTTTTCTGCCAAGGGCCATTTGTAAATTTCTACCATCCTTGGGGGCCGTACAAAGTTATCAGCTTGAAAAATTACCAACTTCCCCTGCTATGTTTGGTTAAGCAATCAACTCACCTCTACTGTGGTGGCTGGACCTTCTTCTCTTTGGTTTGGCTTTGAGGTTAGGTGATATTAATCATGTTGCTTCTTAACTGCTTTGCAGGTTTGCTAGAGCCATAGACATCATAAGGGAGGCTGTGGGCATTTACGTCACTGAGGTGGCTTTAGCTGGGGCATAGAGATCACTGCGGAATTGGATTTAAAAGGCAGACCACCTGCCAGTCGAAGCATTGCAGTCCCCAGGAATCCACCAAAAAAGGTCACCGAGGACCGGATACGGCCCACAGGCCTGAGGTTCTCCACCCCTGCTCTAAGGGATGTAGCTGTCCAAATGTTCGACAATTCTTTCCAATGGCATCCAGCAGAACTGTGAGTGCAGCTCTGGATATTACAGACTTGAACTTGAGGTCAGTACTAGAGATGAGCCACCACCCCGGTGTTCGAATTCGATTCGATTCGTCGAATCGACGGGGTGTTCGACGAATGTTCGTCGAATGCTCGACGAACACCGTCGAACACCCCGGAAAACGAACAAACCGGGCTTGTGGGGCTTTTTCACTTCCACAATGTATATACATACATTGTGGAAGTGAAAAAAAGTGAAATAAAGTGTTAAAAATAAAAAAATAATCAATGCTCACCTGTCCGCGGTCCACCGACGCCTCCGGCAAGTTCCTGTGGCTTCTAGGACCTGTGGTGACGTCATGTTCTCGCGGGAACTCCGGTCACATGACCGGAGTTCCGCGAGAACATGACGTCACCACAGGTCCTATAAGCACTGGACCTTGCCGGAAAGCTTAAAATAGATATTTTTATGCTTCGGACACTTTCTTTTACTTAAAGAAAGGGTCCAAAACATAAAAATATCTATTTTAAGCTTTCCGGCAAGGTCCTGTGCTTCTAGGACCTGTGGTGAAGTCATGTTCTCGCGGAACTCCGGTCATGTGACCGGAGTTCCCGCGAGAACATGACGTCACCACAGGTCCTAGAAGCCACAGGACCTTGCCGGAGGCGTCGGTGGACCGCGGACAGGTGAGCATTGATTATTTTTTTATTTTTAACACTTTCTTTCCTTTAGGGAATGTTTATTTTGGCTGAAAATGCGGCAGATGCGGTTTTCTGACCACATCTGCCGCATTTTCGAACCAAAATCGAACATGTTCGAAATTCGCCAAATTTGAACCAAATTGTTCGAATTCGGCGAATGACTCGAATAGCGCCAAAATCAACTCGAATTTGAGATTGGCGAACTATTCGAATCGAACATCGCTCATCTCTAGTCAGTACAGGTATACTGTGAATTTCCAAAGTTACATATTCATATAGATCATACATAAACTTAAAATTGGGTGCAACGATGATCATGGAAGATACTACAGATATGTCCACAGCCTAAGACAAACACAACAATGTTTCTTTGGCAGTATGGTAACCGAGGACAGGCTTATCAGCAAGTGTACTTTGTCAGCAGTGTAGGTGCAATACAATATCTTTATGTTGTATGCTACAGATAGATTACATAAGTCACCACACTGGATACATTGTGAACTAAGTCAGATGGGGTCATTATCTTTCATGTGCTTCCAAGTTTTTGTTCAAGATATGTTTTATGTTGTCTCTTGTACATGATTTCTAGTGGTGACCTTGGTGTCTTTTGTTTACCAAATTAATACTTTTATGCACTTGATGTAATTTTTTCCTGTTTTGATACTGTATGGGTTTTGTAAGCCTTTGCATCTGAACATTCTTAGTCTGGATAAAAGGACTTAAAACATAAGTGCACAAATAAAATTCCTCCTGACCTACGAGAGAGGGAGGAGAAGAGACCCGGCGGTGCTAATCTAAGTGCAGCAATGATAGCACATTAGGAAAAAAGTCAGTAATGCCCTGACCCTTGGGAGAATGCTGAGAGCATTGCATGGATCAAGCCTGTCAGGTCCACAGATTCCGGTTCTGGTCTGTTGCTTGTGCGGGAAACTGCAGAGATGATCCTTTCAGTGGACTCCACAAAGGTATATGGATGAGGAAAGTGATTATACTGTGAAGCACTCTCAGGCACAAGAGATGAATGATCAAGTAAGGGGCGGTAAAGCCGATATGAAGCTAATTGCGTCATATCCGGCTTTACCATGTCAGTACACCCATTAGGGTGTTCTGCCGACCTCGCTATACGGAGTGCGCATGCACGATGGGTGTACTGATGTGGTAAAGCCGGATATGATGCCATTAGCGTCATATCGGCTTTACCGCCCCTTACATGACGAGCACTGTCCCTGCTCTGTAGCACGCCCATAGGGGCGTGAACAATTACAAAGCAGGCGGCGGGGAGGCCCAGAAAGGAACGCCTTTTGCGGCTTCTCAACTAATGAGAAGCCGCAGATTATAAGGTATCATAACAACTTAAGTTTACTATATCGCTTTACAAGCAGAAAGGGATGCCTAGAAATCAATTAACATGGTGCAGGGACAGGTATATAGAGGCTGGGGGCACATTTTGCGAGGTCAGGATCCCTTTAAAAGAAACATTTTCTTTAAAATAAGGACTACACAAGGTGACAATAATGATTGTCCTTTCCTCTTTAAAATATAAATGGACAGTTCAAGCAACATTAGTGGCCCCATTTATACTTATGTTTTTAATGCCCACTTTCTTAGAACCCAAGGAACAGGCTTTTATGGAATATCTGTCATTATGTCTTAAACGTCTTTTGAGGCAAAACTTCTTTAGATCTCATGCAAACTTTGCAAATCTTTGTTATGATATGAAAGCCAGAATGATAGGATCACCAACTTTATACTCTCACCTACCCTGAAAACGCCATGTGATTTTTGATATGCCCAAATGACAGCGTATCCTGAGTCACTGCATTGCCAGGATTTCATTACTCATGAAGAGTAAATTCTAAGAAACCGGCTGACCTGAGGCTTAGAATATATCAATCCAATAGGAAATAAAGGACTTTAATTAGAAGCTTTATAAATGTCACCTGATTGCAATACTGCTAGTAATGCATAAAGGATTTGTTGAAGTTCCTGTATCAAACTGAAGTCGGAGACAGGGGTTTTCCAAAGTCAGAACATTTTTAAAACTAGTTGCGATAGAGGAATGACTCAGTCCCATATGACTACGTCACCCCCTCACTAAATAACTCAACACCCCCAGTGTTAGTATGACTTGGCTCTAGGACCAGGAGGTCATTGCATACTTGCAATTTTTGCATTTCAAATGTGGATGAATTTAAGCCGACAAAATACATAGACCATGATTGTCTGAGAAATACGACCTGATGAATCAATTCTATCTCATTTCTTAGGAATCGAATATATGTCCAGGTAGCAGTCTCCGAACACATGGACTGGTAATAAGAGTGTGTAATTACATCCATGATTTATTATAGTGATGAATACAAGAACGATTCATTTCAGAATTACCTTATGGCGAGGACACAGGTCAAGATCCCACATGTAACAGCTTGGAGGTAGCTAATTAGGAATAATGATTACCCCAAAATTGAACCTACGGTGTTTTACCTTATGGCAGGCAGCTTGCAATAGAGGGATATTAATCTTACAGAGGTAGCATGGTTAATGCCTAAGTCACTACTTTTCTAAGGAAACTTTCAGAATTCTCTACCTGTTATACTAAGACATTGAATAGATACTACTGTTTGGATTCCCTTTTACCCTCCTTCTGCAGTCGCCAGTTTTTGCTTTCGCATTTTCATTTTCTTCTTTTCCCAGTTCTAAAATCCCCTAATCTTATTTTCTCCTCCGCACATAGCTGTCTGAGGTCATCATGTTGTTTGTAAGATGATTTGTGATTTTAAGTCACACTATTCATTTGTCTTTGCTGGATTCATTTTGCAGTAGCAAATGACTTATCAACATTATTCTGCAAGTCAGTATGATTAAAAACAAAGTGTTTTTATATCTATTTGAACAGTGAAATGAGAAATATCTAGATTTAAATAAATCTAAAGGTCCCATCACACGGGGCGAGATGGTCGCCGATTACATAGCCGATGTAGGGGCGTGGCCTATTGGCGGCGACATCGCCCCTATGTCATCTCATGTAAGGAGCGATGTCGGTGCCGCCGGGAGGTCGCCTGGTTTCAGAGCAGTGCTCTGAAACCAGGCGACCGATCTGGGGCGATGTGCACACATCGCCCCATGTAACCGGCCGGCAGCGACCTATCAGGCGATGGGAGTCATAGGCTCCCATTGTCCTGCATCGCCGCTGGGGCTTTCAGACGCCTGACAGCTCGCCGGCACGGGGCTGGAGATGCCGCCCCGTGTAAATGGGGGATGGCGACGCTGGCGGGGCACCAAAAGCAAGCGCGCACCCGCCAGTCGCCGCCGACTTCCCCAGCCCCGTCGCCAGGTGTGACGGGGCCCTAAGATTTCTTTTAAAAAATGTTGACTTATGTTGTCATACCTTTTTTTATTGTCCCATATATAGACCTTTGTGGGGCTTGTTTTTTTACACGGTGAGCTGATGAGATGATGTCCCTATCGCTACACTTTTAAGGTTTAGTATTATATTTTTATTAGATTATCGAAGGACGGTGCTGTGGCTGAAAAATAGTAATTCTGGCATTTTTATTTTTTATTCTCTAAGACCTGGTTAAAGAATTTATTTTGATAGATCAGACCTTAATCGTTGTTTTATTTTTTACTTTATTTTTTCAATCTGTTTAGAGGACTTGAACTTACAAACCTTTGATGGCAAGCTATCAGCACCCTTCAACTGCATTGCTGAGGAAAGAGACCCATTGGTGCCCACATTGGTAGACCACCTCAACTGCTCACCATAGAGAGGTTTTCCACCACTATTATGACCTTTAACAATTTCCCAATATACGTCTACTACTACTTTTCCTTCTCCTGTAATCTTATCTCTAAGAGGCTCTTAAATACCTTTATTGTTGTTGTAGCTTTGATCCTTCCGGACTGGAGACCGGATTCAGAACAACTGAGAAGGGCACGTCACTGGTGTGGGCAGTGCTGCCTCTCTGTGAGTGACAGCAGTCTGGACACACATGGCTAGATCACACTTCACTTTCATCTCAGCCCCCAATAGTAACATGCCCTGCTCAGTTGGTCAGAATCCAGTCTGCAGCATGGAAGGAAAAAGCTGCCACAAAAATAATGGTGTCTAAGAGCTTCTTAGAGTTAAGCTTACAGGAGCAGGGTAGGTTGTAGACGAATATTGGGAAAGTGTTGGTTAGGAAGAGTTAGGAAAAAGAAAGGGCACCAGATTAGTAGTGGAAAACATATTTAACATGTTGCTATTAACAGCCATCAGGTTAGCTCTGGTTGCTAATGTCGGAGGCTTATGTTGAGTTTGCTCCATACACTAGTACCCGGCATAATTAATATGTATCACACATGGAGAGGAGTTAAATAGAATAATAAATAGGAGGTCACTGTACAGAGGATGCACTATTGAAGGCTCGTATGTAGACTTACCCTGATTCAAAGCCAACGCTGGTGCGTAGACAACCACTCCAGTGTAAAGGATCTGTGGATGGAAATAAGAATATGGGCTTTAGATCAGAGAAGGGGATTCAGAATGAAATGTCTCTTAAGGGAATATTTTGTTAAGTTTGACTACTAGCAGAGGTGGAGTTTGGGGGTGCAGCATGTGACCAGACCTGTCCATCAACCTTGTTCATTCCAGTCTTGATTAGGAGGCATGGTGGAGGCAGACATGCTTGATTAACTACAGGAAACATGCCTGTTAATGAGTCGGGAGCATCTTAAAAGTGGTGTGCCACGCCTGAAATATTACTCCAATTGGGGACAGGCGTAAAATAAGGTATACCACCAATGATCATGAATTAGAGGAGTTGGAACCCCTGTCTACCTCAGTCCTGCCTAAGATCTACCCAATTAAGTGGATTTGACCAAAACTGGTGTGAAAATGCCAAAAGTCACAATATCTCAAAATCTTCCATTGTGAAAAACTTTGCAACTTTTCAAGTGTTTTATGTCAGATGTTCTGTAGAAATACTTTTATGAATCAGCTCCATCAGCTCCAATATGTACTATTGTTAACTTAAAGAGAACCTATCACCATGAAAATGCAATCCTATCTGCATTCATCGTAGAACAGAGGCAGCTGATCAGATTGATACAGTGCCTTGGTCAAGTATTCATACCCAGTGACCTTTTTCCACATTTTTTCACAAATTTAAACGTATTTTATTGGGATTATATTTCATAAACCAAGTTGAAAGAATTTGGAAGTGTAAAGGAAATGATACATGGATTTTAACAATTTTACAAATAAGGTATGTTTCTGAAAATTGGGACGTGCATTTGTATTCAACTATAACTTTGTAGGACCATCTTTTGCTGCAATTACTGCTGCAAGTCTTTTAGAGTGTGTCTCCAACATTGCCCTGTATTTAGCTCGATCTATATTCCCTTCAACTCTGAGTAGCTTCCCTGTCCCTGCTGAGAAAAAGCTTCCCCACAGCATGATGCTGCCACCACGTGTGATGGTGGGGATGGTGTTATTAGGGAGATGTGCAGTGTTAGTTTTCCAGCACACAAAGCATTTTGCACTTAGCCCAAAAGCTTCTAGTTTGGTCTCATCTGATAACAGCACCATCCACATGCTAACTGTGGACCCTACATGGTTTAACATTAAAACAGAAACACACAATCCAAATAAGGAACACTTCACCCTTACACTTTAAGGGTTTATTTGCATTAACTCCCCTCCCAGGCCATGCTATTTTGTCAGTGTAATCATGCTTCTATATTACATGATACTATTACATGACACTTTGCCAGATAATGTTATACAGGTATAATGATGGCTCATTGCAATTATTGTCATTAACAGAATTACATGGGAATTAGTCTATACTATTTTATTCACCTACATTATCCAAAAGTAAAACTTAATTTACTTGAACATTTTAGTAACATTTTCTATACATGTGACCTTACACTGATGTGATACATGCAAAGCTTCCTTCAGATAGGTCTTATTCCAGTGCCAAGGACATCACCTCCTTGGATAGCCAATGCAATATCTTTTGATGCAAAAGCTGTTTGCCATGTGTCTGTCAGAACCAGCTAGGACCTTTGTGGTATCTGGGGTAAGACGTTGGCAACAATTAACAGATTGCATGGCCTTTTTGGAGTCTGCTCCAGCAATGAACATGAGTGGAGCGATATAGTTTGTGCTCTAGGGGCCAACAATGCCTTTTTTACCTTGCTGGGATTTCTTTTGCTGTAATCTCAGCTGCTGCTCCTTACTGGCACTCTCTTTTGTTATTTAAACTCACTCCTTGTTTTTCCCTGTGCCAGTTATAGTTCACATATGCTGACCTCCATTGAGAAGTTACTCCTGTCAAAGCCATGGAACTGTTTTTGCTTGTTTCTTTCCTGTGTTACCTTATCATAGTAGTAAGACTTGTGTCTTATTGTCCAGTTCATTAGCCAGAGCTATCCCAGGGATAGCCAGGGCTTAGGCATGTGATTGCGCATGGTAGAAAAGACCTGTCTAGGGATGATAACGAGCCCAGGGTTCAGGCACAGATGAGTGTCAGGGGGTCTCCCCTTCCCTTTCTTATTATCTATAGGTTCCCCTTTACCCTGTCCCTAGTCTTGCCCATTCTTTCGTGCCACATGCCACGAGTTTCCTCTCTCTGTTATGACACTGTCAATCTTACACTGGCTGTTATAGTGTGGCAGTAGCCATATAGCAAGATATGCATCTCTTTCTTGTCAACAATGCACATTTTGCATATTTTTTACAGTTTCTAATGAATTCAGATTGGAAGGTTCTTACCGTTTGCACAATGTACATTACTGTTGCTGCATAACGGACAACTCTGCTAAATCGGAGTTCCAGGTACTATAAAAAAAGTCAAAAGAAAAATATTACAATACTGGAGAGCTTAGAAGAAATTGACACTACTTTAATATCAATTCTAATAAAAATGCAAATTGTGTTTTATTTATTGATGCAAATCATTAGCGTCTTTGAGGAGGGATGAGAGGAAAAAAGAAGGGGGGCGCAGATCTAAGTGCAGAATTATGATTATATTAGACAGAAATAGGAATTCCGCTCCTTGACAAACTGGAAATCCTTCTCCGCTCCTTGACAAACTGGAAATCCTTATTTATTGATGCAAAATTTGGTGTGCTATACTTGTTCAATAAGGATAACTCTGATCCATTTAAGTATAACACCAATCCCACCAGAGAAAACATTCTAATCCCTCTGATCACTGTCAATGACAGAAGAAAGCGGGACCCTTGGCCAAGCAATAAAGCCAACACACTGGACTAAAGTCAGGCAAACTTGACATTTCAGAAGTACCATCTGACCATCTAATGTATTAAAGGAGAGAGGAATTGGGAGGTTGGAGTATAAACACTTGATCCTTATCTGGAGATAAGCCGCTGCCAGTGCTGGCTGCCGGCAGCTTTCAATCCATTGCCAAAAATGACGGTTTATGTGTATGGAGACTTAGAATCTAAAGTGCATTAGAATTCAATTACGTAGATATTGATGCAAACTGATATAAACACTAATATAAATATGCATATGAAGCAAAATGGGACCTAAATATAAGAGAAGGAAGTAAAGTGATTGTCAAGTTTGGAAATCAGATTGTCTTGTATCATATTAGGGAATTCTGAGTTAGACTTCATTCAGACATCTTTTATTCTCATCACTGTGCTGGATCTGATTTTCATCTATTTTGTACCCTTTTTTCATCTGTGTGGAATCTGGTTCTCGTGTATGAAAAAAAAATCCCAAGCTTCTCCTATCCATTAAAACAGTGGTCCCCAACCTTTTTTGCACTGGGGACCAGCTTTATGCAAGATCACTTTTTTGGGGTACCGGCTGACAGGAGGCGCGAAAAGGTCAGTTGTTATTGAAGACCCTGCACCCTCCCCCCTACAACCCCTGTGTACAGCCACCTGAACCGCTATGTTTACATGAGAGAAGAAAAAGAATAAAGCTGTTTTACACCCTGGCCTGGTGAGTGCTGCCGTTCTATGTTTTGTTGATACCGGAATTGCATTCAGTAACCCGGACGTGCACCCGAGGGACTCAGGATCCGGCTGAGAAGCCGATGAACAAGGCTGAGCGGTGTAATCTCAGCATTGGAGCGAGCCCCATTCAAGGGGCCAGGAGACAAGAACAAAGTGGTGCCCGGCAACCTGTGAATTCAGAGAGACACAGAGACTATATGTTGGCTCCTGGTGCAACACAGGGGCTCCGTGGGACATAAGCTCTAATATAGTGTCTATGTGAGGCTTCAAATGTAATACAGGGATTATGTGTGTCCTCCAGGTGTCATACAGGGGCTATGTGTGGGCACAGGCTGTAATTCAGGGGCTATTTGTGAACTCCTGCTCTAATACAGGGGGCTATGTGTGAGCTACAATGGCTATGTGAGGCATCCTGTTGTAATTCTGGGAAATATGTGCAGCCTCTTGCTGTGTGTGGCCTTCTGCTGTGTACTGGGGGCTGTGTGTAGACTCCTGATGTATATTGGCATATTGGGGTTGTGTGTGGCCACCTGTTGTATACTGGGGGCTGAGTGTGGCCTCCAGATGTATATTGGGGCTGTGTGTGGCCTTATGATGTATGCTGGGGGCTGTGTGTGGCCTTATGATGTATGTTGGGGGCTGTGTGTGGATTCCTGTTGTATGCTAGGAGCTGTCTGCAGCCTCCTGCTGTATATTGAGGGCTGTGTGGCCTCCGGAAGTATACTGACAGCTGTGTGGGCTCCTGCTGTATACTGGGGCTGTGTGAAGACTCTTGCTGTATACTGGGAACTGTGTATGGCATCTGCTGTATCCTGGGGGCTGTGTGGCCTCCTGCTGTATACAGAGGGCTGTGTTTGGCTTGCTGTTGTCCTGTTGTATACTGGGGGTTGTGGGTAGCCTCCTGCTGTATACTAGGGGCTAGGTGTGGCCTCTTGTTGTATACTGGGGGCTGTGTTCAGGCCACTGCTGTATACTGGGGTTGTGTGAAAACTCCTGCTGTTCACTGGAGGCTGTGTGAGCTTCTGCTGTACACTGGAGGCTGTGTGGCCTCCTGCTGTATACTGACAGATGTGTGGCCTCCTGCTGTATACTGACAGATGTGTGGGCTCCTGCTGTACACTGGGGCTGTGTTCAGGCTCCTGCTGTATCCTGGGGGCTGTGTGACATCCTGCTATATACTGGCATCTGTCTGTGGGCTGCTGCTGTATACTGAGGGTTGTGGGCAGGCTCCTGATGCATACTGGAAGCTGTGTGTGGCCTCCTGCTGAATACTGGGGGTTGTGTGGGGGTTCCTGCAATATATTGGGAGCTGTGTGGCCTGCTGTAAACTGAGGGATGTGTGCGGCATGTTGTTAAAAGAATAACAAAGAGGTGTCTTAGCCGCTTTTGGATTTGTGTGGCTGCTGATTCACTGACAGTCATATCCCAGTATGCATCACTTTCCAGAAGTCCTTGCCTTTGGCAGCTTCCATGAATCTTTCACAGACCTGCATAAGCTATGTCACACTATGTATGTCCTTTGTCGCCTATCCCAATCAATCGGAAGCTGAGCTGTGATTGGTTGCTTTAAGCCACCTGATATATATAGAGGCCAACTGTCAAAACAGCCAATGCAGTATCTATTATCTGACACATACAAATAGTAAATAAGGTTTTTTTTTCGTGAATGACTGTAAAGTGCGGGGTTAAAATTTCCCCTCAAAACATGGTCTACAGGGTTCCGGGAGTGAAATAGGGTATCTTTTAGTGGACACAAACACACACATTCAGCTTTATTAATTAGATGATTGTCCTGAGGAAGAAGTTGTTTTACTCCAAAACGCGTAGACAATAAATCATCCTCCAGGATTTAAATTTGTCAGTGTTCATTTCTATGGCAGCGTGGATTATCCCATTCCATCCATATGTTCAATTTTAAAGTTACAAAATATAAATTAAAAGAAAATGATGGAAACAATAAGCTAAAATGTTGATATAGATTTAGAGAATTGGTGCGGCAGAACCTTCACATCAGTTAATGTCTCACTTACCTCATATGTACTTGTAATACCGGATCTGTAGAACACAGGTATAAAGAGTTCTGCAGACAGCGTGATCACAAATGTATAGGAGATCATAAAGTATAAATAGTATGCTCCGAAGCGCACAACCTCTGCAGGAGTCCCCAAAACTGTGATCGCGGACATGAAACTAGCGGTCAACGACAAAGCGACAGGTCCACACGTCATCTGTCTGCCGCCAACCAGGAATTCACTTGATGTTTTCTTCTTCCTTTCTTTAATAGCGAAGAAGACCCCGATACCGGCTGAGACGACCAGCAAAGCCGCAAACACAACGTAGTCCCACACCACAAATCCGCTAAGGTCTGGTTTCTCAAACTTGGCCATCTTTGGTGCTTTGAGCGTTTCGAGCAGTTGCAGATTAACGGCTATATTTTATCCATAAAGTCAACACAAAAACAAAAAGTATCGACTCCCATAAAGGAGTGAAGAGATAGGAGCAGTGGCATGAAATGCAAAGAGCTATAACGACGACTTATCTGGCTATAAATTGCATCTTCATCTTAGGTGAGGCAAAGGGCCGAAGGGATCCAATGGTATTGCTTAATTACCTGATAACAATCTCATCGAATCGATCTTGTTATTTGGTTAAACATTACTTGGACAAACATAAAAAGTCCTTTTATGACTTCTAAGGAGTTGTAAAACTAAAGTTTAAATGGAAAAGAAAGTCTGTAAGTGAGCGTAATTGACTTCATCTCTGACAATATAATGAATCCTGGGGTTATATTTAGGCTGGGTTGAGGTTTGTAGCTTTAACATTTGATAGTTTTCACTCGTATTATTTAATGCACTCTAATACCGTATATACTTGTGTATAAGCCGACCCGTGTATAAGCCGACCCCCCTACTTTTGCCCCCAAAATCTGGGAAAAACTATTGACTCGTGTATAAGCCGAGGGTGGACCCCAGCACAGGTATACAGCCCCCAGCAGTGTGGTATACAGGCCCCCCCGATGGTATACAGGCCTCCCCAGTGGTAGTATACAGCCCCCAGCAGTGTGGTATACAGCAGCCTCCCCAGTGGTATATACAGGCCCCAGCAGTGTTACAGCAGCCTTCCCAGGGTATATACAGCAGCAGCCCCATGGTATATACAGCAGCAGCCCCAGGGTATATACAGCAGCAGCCCCATGGTATATACAGCAGCAGCCCCATGGTATATACAGCAGCAGCCCCAGGGTATATACAGCAGCAGCCCCATGGTACGTACAGCAGCAGCCCCAGGGTATATACAGCAGCCCGAGGTATACAGGCCCCCCATCAGTATACAGGCCCCCCCCCATGGTCCGTAAACCTGTAAAGGAAGATGATTATACTTATCACTGTCCCGCTGCCGTCCCCGCTCTGCATCACGATCCTCCATCTTCATTCACCGGCTTCCGACTTCCTGTGTTCTGCGCCGAATGACGTCATTGTCGGCGCCGACAGGAAGCCGGAAGATGGAGGAGCGCGATGCAGATGGAGGATCGCGATGCAGAGCGGGGACGGCACCGGGACAGTGATAAGTATAATCATCTTCCTTTACAGGTTTACGGACCATGGGGGGGGCCTGTATACTGATGGGGGGCCTGTATACCTCTGGGGGTGGGGCGCCCGTGTAGTGACTCGCATATAAGCCGAGGGGGTAACTTTTCAGCCCAATTTTTGGGCTGAAAAACTCGGCTTACACGCGAGTATATACGGTATATAGAACTCTATCTTGTAAGACGATGAACATCTTTTTATTATAGTATCAATGCACCCAAAATGTAAACTGGTGTATTGCTATCCGTTTTAATGCAAGATATGATGCTCCAATCAAACTTTGTTAACATAGGTTCAGTACACTGCAACAAAGTAAAGCCCTCTTCATACGTTGTCTGTGTGGCACGAACATGTTGTATCTATTTTTTTCAGGGATGCCACATGTACTCCTTACAATCTATAGTGCTCTTCACATGTCCGAGTTTTCACACAGACCATGTGTTTTTGCAAAACACGCTTAGACATGTCCATTTTATTGTTCCGCTTATCTCAGACTTTTAGTTTCAATTCCCCGCCCATCTCTTCCTCTCTAGCCTGACTCTGCTTTATGTCACCTGTCACATTTACTACAGCATCTAGGACTTTTTTTTTTGTTTTTTTTGTTTCATTTCCTTATGTATATATTAGGGATGGGCGAATCTACTCGCTAGGACTCGTTACTCGGCGAGTAGTAAGGGACTCGCAGGACTCGGTACTCTGCGAGTTTCCCAGCGTTTACTCGCACGAGTCCAATGCAAATCAATGGCAAACGCTGACAAAACTAGGATTGCCTTTGATTGCATTAGACTCGGCTACTGTGCCAGTGATAGCAGGGAAACTGCTGTTACTTTGCGAGCCGAGTCAAGCTGTCTTCTCTGTGCAGGCTGCCGCAGCTCCAGGGTCCTAGAGCCCACCTGCTCACAGAGATGATGTAGCAGTGCTGAGATTGTTCTCAGTCTGCTTATTCCCTGTGCATAGACATCTATATCTATGCACAGGGGATGTAGCAGAGAGGACATCGCGTTTTGGACTACGTCGGACGGAAGAGGATTTTTTTAATTAAAGATGGAGTCCCTAATGGCTTTTTTTTTTTATTTCTAATAAAAAATTTTCTCTATGTTGTGTTTTTTTAACCCTTTATTGGAGATTCTTAGTGGCTGGGTCAAACGTGGCCTGACATTAAGAATCTCGGGCTTAATACCAGCTTGTATAACAAAGCTGGTATTAACCCCTTTATTACCCAGCGTGTCACCGCCACCAGGGCCGCTGGAAGAGCGGGGTTCAGCGCCAGAGGATGGCGCTTCAATGAACGCGCCATCTTCTGGGGCGGCTGCGGGCTGCAATTTGCAGCGGGGGTGCCCAGAAAGCTTGGGCATCCCTGCGCTGCGGATTCCAGCCCCCAGCTGCTTAGCTGTACCTGGCTAGACATAGAAATTGCGCGGAGCCCCCACGCATTTATTTTTTATTATTTCATGAATTTCAGAGTCTCAGACTCAGAGTCTCAGAGTCAGAGTCTCAGAGTCAGAGTCTCAGAGTCAGAGTCAGAGTCTCAGAGTCAGAGTCTCAGAGTCAGAGTATCATAGTCAGAGTCTCAGAGTCAGAGTCTCTGAGTCAGAGTCTCAGAGTCAGAGTCTCAGAGTCAGTCAGAGTCTTAGAGTCAGTCAGAGTCAGAGTCTCAGATTCAGAGTCTCACCCTCAGAGCCAGAGTCAGAGTCTCAGAGTCAGAGTCTCAGAGTCAGAGTCTCAGAGTCAGAGTCTCAGAGTCAGAGTCTCAGAGTCAGAGTGTCAGAGTCAGAGTCTCAAAGTCAGAGTCAGAGTCTCAGAGTCAGAGTCTCAGAGTCAGAGTCAGAGTCTCAGAGTCAGAGTCTCAAGTCTCAGAGTCAGAGTCTCAGAGTCAGAGTCTCAGAGTCAGAGTCTCAGAGTCAGAATCTCAGAATTTCATGAAATAATAAAAAAAAAAATGCGTGGGGCTCCGCGCAATTTCTATGTCTAGCCAGGTACAGCTAAGCAGCTGGGGGCTGGAATCCGCAGCGCAGGGAGGCCCAAGCTTTCTGGACACCCCCCGCTGCAAATTGCAGCCCGCAGCCGCCCCAGAAGATGGCGCGTTCATTGAAGCGCCATCCTCTGGCGCTGAACCCCGCTCTTCCAGCGGCCCTGGTGGCGGTGGCACGCTGGGTAATAAAGAGGTTAGGGCCAGCTTTGTATTATCAGCTGGCCCTAAGCCCGAAATTTATGGCGGTCACGCCAATATTAGACATGACCACCATGAATTTCTATTAAATTGTTTAAAAAAAAACACAACACAGAGAAAATTTTTTATTACAAATAAAAAAAAAAAGCCATTAGGGACTCCATATTTAATTTAAAAAATCCTCTTCCGTCCGACGTAGTCCAAAACGCGATGTCCTCTCTGCTACATCCCCTGTGCATAGATATAGATGTCTATGCACAGGGAATGAGCAGACTGAGAACAATCTCAGCACTACTACATCATCTCTGTGAGCAGGCGGGCTCTAGGACCCTGGAGCTCTGGCAGCCAGCACACTGAGCAGACAGGACTCTTATCTGTGCGAGTTTCCCAGCGATTACAGTTGCAAAGTAAACGAGTCCAATGCAAATAAATGGCAAAGCTAGGATTGCTTCAGGCTGATGCTTCCGAGACACATCTGCGATTTGTAAATCTCACACTACTCGCTATTACTCGCTTCCCCATTCATTAACATTGGACTCGCTAGACTCGCAACGAGTAGCGAGTCCTGTGCTCGGACTCGCTAGAGTCAAGCGATTCCGAGTAATTTAGGATTCGCCCATCACTAGTATATATGTATGTTTCTTCAGAATTTGTGTCACTATCTGCCTGACGAAGGGGCCATAGTGTCCCGAAAGCTTGCTATTATTTACCATCTTTTCAGTTCGCCATTAAAAGGTATCAACCCCTGAGAACTCTCAGATTCTAACATTTTTTTGGGGAAATGGATGACAAGGACCAATGCCAGTCTAAGGGTGGCTCAAAAACACGTACAGCACATGGATAGCATCAGTTACCAATCATTCACAGGACAAGTTACACTTTCCTATGTTGAAGAACAACTCCACCACTGGAAGAGGAAAATTGAGCAGCGCCAGGTGAGCAAAGAAAGACCGATTTCTTCGATCTCAGGTGCTGGAGGAGACTCCTACGAATCCCGTGGACAGCTAAGATCACAAATAATGCTGTTCTGGAACCTATCCATCTACAGACGTCCATGATGGGAAAAGTCATAAAAAAAGAAACTGTCTTACATCAGCTATGTGAAGAGAGCAAATTCACCCGAGAAGGAAATGATGCTTGGTATGGTCAGTGGCAGTAGAGGTCTTGGTAGACCTAAGATCTGTTGGCTGGACACCATCATGGCAGACACGGGAATGAAGATCAGAGAACTGAAAGATGTTATGACTAAGGCTAGGGTCACATGTACGTTTTTTTTTTTTTTTAAAACCTGATCCGGTTTTGAGCTTTCAAAAAGCTCAAAACCGGACCAGGAAACGCTCCTCATAGGAGCCAATGCTAAACACCGGATTGCTTCACAAGCAATCCGGTGTCCGTCTCCGGCACTGCAGCCTGCGTGAAAAATCATGCAGGCTGCAGTTTTCGGAGCGGTTCTAGCATCCGCACTCCAGTAACCGGATGGCTCAGGATGTGTAATCCTAATGTGTAATCCTAAGCAATCCGGCTACTGCATAGTTTGCTCATCCCTGCTGCAGCAGGGATGAGCAAACTGTTCTCTGCATTGTAAATAGAAAAATGTAATAAATAAATGAATGCTTGAGGTCTCTAGGGGGGGCTTAGTCCCCCTAGAAACCGTACGCCCACTCAGGTGGGCTTCTCCTGCAATGGGCACATGCGACGGGCTCCACATAGCTCCGTGCATGACCCCCAAACTCCCCCCCCCCCCCCGTATCTATATAGAGGGGTCCCTGCACCCCTCTTGCATAGCTCTACCTTTTTGTGTTGAAAACTAATTATAGAATTCAGTTCATAGTTACGTGTTGTCCAGGCACTTTCATTTTGAAGCTATAGGCGGGGCTGTGTTTGCTGCTGCCTCCGCCCGCTAATTAATTATGGCCGCTCCTTTGGCCTTGGCTCTGTGTTGAGAGGGAGGCCGCGTCATGAAAGGGGCAGGGCTATCGGTATGATGCGACCTTAGCCCCGCCCCTTTCATGACGTGGCGGAGGCAGCAGCCCCTTTAATTAGCGGGCAGAGGCAGCAGCAAACACAGCCCCGCCTATAGCTTCAAAATGAAAGTGCCTGGACAGCACGTAACTATGAACTGAATTCTATACTTTATAAATTAGTTTTTAACACAAAAAGGGAGAGCTATGCAATGAGAAAAAATTGTGACACCAAAAACCGGATCCGGTACTGCAAGGTACATTCATGTACCTTGCGGTACCGGATCCGGTTGCCATAGGCGCCCATTATAGAAAAATGCTCCGCTCTGAAAAATGCACCCTGCATGATTTTTACCCCAGGCTGCAAAACCAGATGCGGTAACCGGATGGCATTAAGTGCAATCCGTTTTTTCTATTGCAGCCTATGGCTGCGGAACCAGATCCGGTTTTGAAAACAAAACCGCAAATGTGACCCTAGCCTTAAAAAAATCCAAAATGTGGTAACAAGACAAAAGTACTAGGTATTTAAACTTTAAATAAAAGCAATTCTGTAATTCTTTTGGTATTTAATTTTTGGGTCTCATTTTTCTTGCTTTATTTATCAGGCAAAATAGCAGTAAGAGCCTAATTCATTACTGCATTGAGCTTATTTTCAGTTGCATTTTAATTTTGGGCCTTTTCCTTTTAATTTTGCCAAATTGCATACTTTCATCTGTGTCCTTTTTAACCCCTCCACGTTCCAGCCTGTTTTCATCTCCCTGACCAGGTCATTTTTCGTGTCACTTTATGACGTAATAACTCTAGAACACTTCAACAGATCCCAGTGATTCATGACATACTGTGCTTCTTGTTAATGATTTATTCAGGATGATATTTTTTGTGTTTACTTGCGGAAATATCGGAAATTTGAAATGTTGCAATATTCAAACTTTGATATTTTACCAGAGAGTTATATCGCACAATGTAGTTAATAAATAACATTTCCCTCATGTCTACTTTACATCAGAATCCTGGTTGGACCATAATGTTTTTTGGTAAGAAGTTAAAAGGGTTAAAAATTTTTAATAATTTCTCATTTTTCCTATAAGATTTACAAAACAATTTTAGGGACCAAATCACATAGTGATGAGTTTCACTGGCCTATGTGACCAAAGACACCCAAAAGTGACACCATTGTAAAAGCTGCACCCTTCAAAGTATTCAAAACTACATCCAAGAAATGTCTTAACCTCTTAAGTGCTTCACAGGAACTAAGGCAATGTAGAAGGAAAAAGGAAAATTATACTTTTTTTCCACAAAATATTTTATTTTCACAAGAGTAACAAAATAAATTGCACCATACAATTTGTCATGCAATTTCTCATGAGTACGCCCATACCCCATATGTGGTGGAAAAATACTGTTTGGGCTCACGGTGGGACTCGAAATGGAAGCAGCGCCATTTGACTTTTTGAATGCAAAATTGGCTGTAATTGTGAATGGACACCATGCCATGTTTGGAAAGCCCCTGATGTGCCTAAACAGTGGAACACACCATTTTAGAATCTAGACCCCTTAAGGACTTTATCTAAATGTGTAGCGAACACCTTGGACTCCCAGGTACTTAACAGAAGTGAATAACGCTCAGTCATGAAAGTAAAGAATAAAAAATGTACAATTCAAATTGTTGGACAGTACACCATTACCCCAATTATGGTGGCAAACTACTGTTTGGGTTCACGACGGTTCTCAGAAGGAGTGCCATATGAAGTTTGGAGCATCATTTTTGACTGGAACATATTGCGGTTACCATGACACATTTGAACAACCCCTGACATGTCAAAACAGCAGAATACCCCTACATTGACCCATTTTACAAACTGCACCCTTGAATGAATTCATCTATTGGTGTCATGAGCATATTCTCCCCTTAGGTGTGTTACAAAATTACAACTAATTGGGCCATGACGAAAAAGAAATATATTTTTACCACCAAAATGTACGGTATTTTAACCCCAAATTTCCAATTTTCATAAGGGGAAGATTAAGTAAGAAAAGCTTCATAAGGTCTTGCACGATTTCTCCTGAACATGGCAATACCCCACATGTGACTGAACAGTACAGTGGTGCAGTCCTAAGTAAAGATGTGCTTACCTCATATGTGCTGGTGATTCCTGACCTGTAGAAAACGGGCACAAACAACTCAGCAGAAAAAATGACAACGAAGGTATAGGCAATAAAAAACAAAACAAAGGAGGCCCCAAAACGATAGACTTCAGACGGGGCCCCCAAAACTGTCACTGCTGACATAAAGCTGGCCGTCAGGGATAAGGCTACTGGTCCACATGTCAGCTGTTTTCCACCAACAAGAAAGTCAGCAGAAGTGGTTTTGTTTCTCTCTTTGATAGCAAAAAATACACCAATTCCCGAAGAGATGATAAACAATGCCCCAAAAACGATATAGTCCCAGACCGCAAATGTGATTATTTCTGGAGTCTGAAATTTGGCCATTATGTTATTGTTATCGAAATTATTATCTTGGGAAAAGAAATCTTCACTGTGACTGCTGAGGAGTCATTAGGGAGAGCAAGGAGTTCACAAAGGCTTTTTATGCATTTTTTTGGGTTGGGTTAACCATTAGTTTTCTACTCAGCAGTTCTACTTCTAACTTACAATAATCTCTAAGAATGTCAGATTTTTCACTCCTCTGTATACCAATTGATAGGCTTATGTCAAAAAAGAGTTTAGACCTGGAAATGTTTTTGGTTTGCACCATCGGAATGCTGATTGGGGGGCAGAATGGCATTTGTCCCCCAGACCAGTCCTCCAACAGCTGCTTAGGGCCGCCATGCATCCTGCTGTTGACTGGCATGGTCCCTCACACATCACTGAACAGCGACACTCCTACGCATTATGCTGTGCAAGGTCGCATGTTCAGATGTCACATCACTCAGTGCACTTTGTAGACTGCTTGTAGGCTGGAAAAAGAGAGGAGACATGATCCGATTCATGCCTGACCTATGATACAGCCACACAACAACAAATTAACACTGTGACGCTAAAGCTTCTGAGTCCAAGTTATACACCAGTGTGAGCGAGTGAGCGAACCCATAGAGTTCACAGTGTTTGCCAACACGATATATTGTTTAATGAATACAATAAAACTATGAAGATAATATGTCATTTCCATCTCTCATACTTTTCTTTCTGACATCCGGTTCTGTTCTCATATCTATGTATCTCAGTAGTTAATTTGTTTCCTCTTACTGTATCCATGTGGTCTATATTTCTTTATAGAATCTGATGTGCTGAGTTGTGATGAGCCACCACCTCAATTGTCGAATTCAATTTGATTCGTCGAATTGATGATTTGTTCGTCGAATGTTCGTCGAACACCGCCAATCCCATTGAAATCAAAGGCGGGCTACAGCAAACACATAGAAAACACCTTCAAAGGTGTCCAAAAGCTGCCAAACTACTCAGAATAGGCAACAAACACCAGGAAAAGTCACAACAATGCAACCACAATACAAATAGTCAGGGGAAAAGTGGCATTACTTTTCTACATTAAGTAAAAAGAGATAGAGGAGTAAAAGGATGGTGAGACACAGGTTTGCGAATGTCACAGCTTTCTCAAATCAAGTAAAACACTACAAGGGGACCCCAACAAGAGTCCTGACTCTTCCCAAAGGGTTAGACAACAGCAAAATGGCATCAATCAGTTTCTTGGAATATTACAGTAAATAACAGATAGGTAGGTCAGAGACCTGTTTGGGCCTAGTGGGCCACAAAAACTCAAAGCTCATGCAAGTGCTCCCATTAATGATATGCCCCGCCACACACAGGTGGGAACACTATGTCATGGAGAATTACAGTAAATAATAGATAGATAGGTCTCAGACCTGCTTAGGCCTAGTGGGCCAGATAAACTCAAAGCTCATGCAAGCGCTCCAATGAATGTTATGCCCGGCCACACACAGGTGGGACCACTATCAGTGTCGTGGAGTATTAAAGGAAGAACTAGTGAGGTAGGTCACTGACCTGATTAGGCCTAGTGGACAGGGGAGATTTACCAAACAATGCTTTTAAGCACCCAAAAATGGTGGATACGGATCTAGCAAATTTGTTAATCACTGGTTCAATGGACAAAAAGGTTGAATAATCAGAAACAGGGGCAGGAGTGTCAGGGATAGGTATTGAGCTCAGAGGGCCCTACTCAAGTCAAGCAACAAACAGCAAGAAGACCCCAACAACAGTCTCCATTTTACCAAAAAAATTAGGCACAGCCACCACTTAAGTGGCATCAATTGCCCCAGAGTTGAAATATTGAAATGTGGATTTTAATGCAGCACATTGTAAAGTACACAAGTGTTTAGTCTCCCCAGGCTGACACAGGGGAGGCAAAGTCCTTGTGGATCCATGACTTGTTCACTTTGATAAACGTTAGTGTGTCTACACTGTCATTGAACAGACGCGTGTGCCTCTCTGTCAGCACACCACCAGCAGCGCTGAAGACACGTTCAGAGAGAACGCTGGCTGCGGGGCACGACAAAATCTCCAAGGCATGAGTGGCGAGCTCAGGTCATTTTTCCAGTTTTGAAGCACAAAATGAACAAGGGTCCAGTTGCCCAGTCATGGCATCGATATTCAGCTATAGATATTCCTGTACCATCCTCTCTAGGTGTTCACTATATGCCAGACTTGCTCTCTCTTCTGGCGTTGCAAAGGATGGTCTAAAAAAATTGGTGAAACGATTTCACAAAATTGCTGTTGCCAGATGGACTGTTACTGTTAACGTTTGAGTGATGACGACTCGACGTTCCCAGGGTTGGAAAGTTACAACTGTGATATTCACTATGTGCTCCACTGGAGTTTTGGGGAAAAGCAGATCTAAGATTGTGTAAAAGCTTCTGTTGATTCTCCTGCATGTGTGCGACCCTTTCCAGGGCAGGAATCATTTGGCCAAATTTACTCTTGTACCGGGGATCTAACAGTGTGGCAACCCAGTAGTTGGCATTACTTCCAATTCTAACAATCCGAGGGTCATGTTACAGATAGTTCAGCAAGAAGGTGCTCATGTGTCTTGTGCATCCAGGAGGACCAAGTCCTTGTTTTGTTGGTGGCGGAGAGGTATCTTTCATGCTTCCTTCCTCTGCCCTCTCCCCCCAACCTCATACAACAGAAATGTGATCCAGATATCCCTCATCTGCTGAGTCTTCCATGCCCATCACCTTTTCGTCCTCCATTTCTTCCTTGGCTCCTGCACCTTTATCAACAGTTTGGCTGCTACCATGTGCCCTCGTTAATCCCTCTCGCCCACCCTCCATTGCCAGCCGCCTTGGTGCTGCTGACCATCTGGACCTTGGAGATCTTGTTATCCCTTCCACAAACACCTCCTCCTGTACTTCCTCCCCTTCCTCTTCGCCCACCACCTTACTCCGAATACCAGTTAAAGTGTGCTCCAGCATGTAGATGACCGTAATTGTCATGCTGATAATGGCATCGTCAGGGCTAAACATCTTAGTAGCCATTTCAAAACTCTGCAGAAGAGTGCAAAGGTCCTTGATCTGAGACCACTCCAGCAGCGTGATTTGCCCCACCTCTGGATCGCGCTGGCCCAGGCTGTACGTCATAACATACTGCCACAGTTGCTGCAACATGTGCAGAGTGGAATTCCATCGTGTCGGCACATCGCATTTCAGTCGATGAACAGACAGGCCGAACGACTTATGTAGCAATGCAAGTTGTTGAGCTGCTGGATGCGAATGGCGGAAGTGAGCACACAGCGACCATGCCTTCTGCAGAAGCGCATCTAGGCTGGGATAGTGGGCTAGAAATTGCTGGACGGTTCAAGACGTGAGCCATACAAAGCACGTGTGTCACCTTGCCCCGGCGAAGGGCCGCATCCAGGTTTGCAGCATTGTCGCACACAGCCTTCCTTGGCTGAGGGTTCAATGGAGACAACCATTGATTAAACTCTGTTTCCAGAGCTGACCACAATTCCTCAGCTGTGTGTCTCACATTTCCCAGACATTTTAATGTAAACTAATTTTCAAAAGAACAATGAAGTAGTGTGGCACTCTGGCACCTTGTTGGGCACCACAGAATCCTTAGGGCATGACTGGAGTTAACAGCAAAGCAATACTCACAAATACCAAACAAGACACTAACAACACCTAGAACACCTGGTTTCACCCCGAGCCTCTAGGGGGAGCTCCACTGGTCACTTTGAGCCAGTTCCCCCTATAAATAGAGTCTTGGAGGGAGAAACTTCGGAGTGTGCAGTCACTTTAGAACTGTGAAGAGTGTGTGTGCATCTGCCAGTTCTGGAGCCATACCAGGCCAGAACCAGCACACTTGCCAGTGAGGAAACCCTTGCAATTGGGGTAATAGGAAAGGAGAAGCACCTCTCAAGGAACACAGAGTTATTCTGACTCTTTCCATGCTAACCGGTTACTGGAACCGAAGCTGTGAGAGCTACCCAGCCACCACAGAGAACCAGCACGTCTAACAGGAGGTTTAGCCACCTGTTCCACCTGATGCACCCATCCACGAGAGCCCAGGGAAGAGTACTGATCCTGCTCAGACCCTTTTACAGTGCCCTCAGTGCTGCTAACCAGGTGAAGCAAGTTCCATTGAACACACTGTCCGGTCCGGATGGATTCCACATCCACCCGACCTTAATGAAAGAGATAGAAAAGGAAGCCTACTACAACTGCTTGCTGTGAATCTCCAGGATTGCTAACTTCACTAACCCGGTCTGGCGTACCTGAAAACCACCAGTAAAGGTACTAAAAAGACTTTGGCGTGTCTGTGTCTGACTCCTGGGCTTAACAGCAGCACTACCGCAGCTGCCTCACAACATCTTGCGCAGCTTCCGGCTCCGGGGACTCCCGCTCATCCTGTGGGGAGCGTCCCATCTTGCTGCCTAACATCCCCCGGAGGCCAAGCAGCGTCGGTACAGTTACCGAACACCCACAGGTGGCGTCACGAAGACAATTTAACCCCTACTGTTCAGCCATCCCCCCTATTGATCTGGACCACCGGGCCCCGCAGCCGCAGGCGCGGTTCCGTGACAAGAGGAGAGTCAACGCCTGTGACGCGAACACCCCGGTCACGGTGAGTCAGAATTTGGCGTCACGAACAGGATACGAGCAGGCCCGTTATCACGGGTATTGTGTGCTATTTATTGACTGTAAATATCGAACTGTAAATTTGATCCGCCATTGCTGAGCGAAAGGCGGGAAAAGAAGGGGGGTGACTGTGCGTAGGGCGCGAAGATTGGCCCCGCCCCCACGCTCTGACGACTTCCCCTGTACGCAGCAGGAACCGGAAACTCCCGTGGTGCCTCACTCCTCACCGACACTTCTGTTTGAAACCGAGGGAAAGGCTACGCTTAACTAAGGGGGAGTGACCATGAGTAACCCGGCTCCCAACAACGGCAAGCGGCACCTCAAAACATACCTCTTGATGGACAGCAACAAGCCGGCGGTATGCTACAGCAACCCGCTCCGATTATGCCGATATCTCTGCCTTACGTTCCGAGTGCGACCTGGTTACCTAAGTACAGCGGTACACCCAGCACCTTGGAGACCTTCCAGAGGAAGATATGCCAAACGATGGACATGTACGCTGTGACCGGTAAGCAGAGAGCTTCAGTTGTTATGGGACAGTTAACGGGCGCAGCCGAGCTGCAGAGCCGCAGCTGGCCTGTAGAAACTCAGGAATCGGTGGAGCAGATATTCGCTAAGTTAACCCGGGTTTTTGAACGCCATACCGAAGCTGAATTAAGACTGTCATTCTATCGTTGTAACCAAGGGGCACAAGAAAGTGTCCTCGATTATTCACTGCGATTGCAAGAAGCATTAAGACTGTTAAAGCAAGTTGATCCTGATGGTGTCAGAGATGAAAACAAAGCGTTGATTGAACAATTTATTGTGGGCCTTAGACTATCGGAGGATAGAAATCAAGCAAGCTGGTGGTCCATACAAAATCCTGGCGCAGAGTTTGACACCTTGAGAGACTTAACCGTCTGGGGACAACGGCTTGCCGCAGTGCCCGATTCCGCTTCACCGCAGCAGCAGTATACTGACACCCCTTCCGTGCCGGCAGCAACATCTCTAATCCCCGCGGTTCAGTCCAGGGCACAGACTGTAACACCTGACCGGTTTGAGCAACTGTGTGCTAATGTTGAACAGCTGATGAAAGACGTGGCCAAGCTACAAGCTGGGAGAAGACCCAAGACAGATGCAAGGTCATCGGACAAGATTCAGCTCGCCGACAGCCCTGATGACGTCCCGTGGATGAAGAGAAAGACACAGCCGTCGCGAGGAAAACACTGCAGACCGCCACAGTCCTGACAGACGCCGCAACAGTCAGCAGAATGACTTAGGAGGACGTATTCAACAGTCCCGTCCTTTAAATGGGCAACCCCTGGGCGAGAAGGGCCAACCCCAAGAGTAGACTGTTCAGGCCCAGCGTCCAGCTGGGAATACAAGTATGTAGGAGACTGTCCATATCTACCAATCGTCATCGATGGCATCGCTATATCCGCCTTGATAGACACTGGATCCCAGGTTACATCCATCCCGAGTACCCTTTACAAGCAGTTCTGGCCTGATGTTAAGCTAGAACCCCCAAATCCCGATATGAACCTTCAGGCAACTAATGGTTTGCTAGTTACAATAGAGGGACAATGGGAAGCTACAGTAAAGGTGGGAAGGGTCCAGCTGAAGAACCAGGGTATCTTAGTAGTGCAGGATAAACCAAACAACAAAGATCCCTACGTAATGCTGGGTACAAATGTTATGGTTAAATGCATCGATGAAGTGTTGTTTTTACTCCAACAGAGTGTTGGAGCTGGTAGACCCAGAGTGAGGAGAGCCACCCAAAAGCAGATCCGAGCTCTGGTTTATCAACAACAGGTAACATTGTCTAATGGTGAAATTGGCAGAGTAAGAGTCACAGATCCCATTCCAATTGTGGTACCACCCAGAAGTGAAATGATGATCTGGTGTCGAGCAGCCATAGGCCTCAGAGGACAGGACTACCAAGCTGTAGTAGAACCTGTAATGTCTGATAGTAGTCCTACGCTCTTGACAGCCAGAGGGTTGGTCGACGTGAGAAAAGGGAGAGTCCCCGTACGCATATTAAATTATGGTGATGACGAAGTCAGACTGCCAAGATATGCAACTGTCGCAAAATTGTACCAGGTAAAAGATGATGCTGTAATTGATGTAAAATCCTCTGCACAAACAGTCACTGATGAACCCCCTCACTCCAAAGATCAGTTAGAGAAATGGTGTCAGGAGCTCAGTGTAGGAACTGACAACACACCTACTCACCAGAAAAATGGAGTATACCGGGTAGTTCGGGAGTATGAGCATGTGTTCAGCAAACACCCACTTGACTTTGGGAGGATTAAAGGGGTACAACACCATATCCCCACAGGCAACCATGCACCTATCAAAGAAAGGTACAGGCCTATACCACCCACTCACTACCAAAAAGCAAAAGAAATGCTTCAGGACATGAAGAATGCAGGAGCCATTAGGGATAGCTGTAGTCCCTGGGCAGCACCTTTAGTCCTGGTTAAAAAGAAAGATGGTAGTATGAGGATGTGCGTAGACTATAGGCAAATCAACAAAGTCACACACAAGGATGCATACCCGTTACCCCGCATAGAAGAGTCACTAGCTGCACTCAAATCTGCCAACTACTTCTCCAGATTAGATCTTACTAGTGGGTACTGGCAGGTTGCCGTTGCAGAGGAAGATCATGAGAAAACAGCCTTCACGACACCTATGGGCTTATGCGAGTTCAACAGTATGCCATTCGGGTTGTGCAATGACCCAGGAACATTTCAGAGACTGATGGAGTGTTGTTTGGGCCACAAGAACTTTGAGACTGTCTTGTTATACCTTGATGATGTCATTGTATACTCTCAGACCTATGAAGATTACCTCCAGCACCTGAGTGAAGTGTTCGAGTCACTGTTCAGCCATCCCCCCTATTGATCTGGACCACCGGGCCCTGCAGCCGCAGGCGCGGTTCCGTGACAAGAGGAGAGTCATCGCCTGCGACGCGAACACCCCGGTCATGGTGAGTCAGTAGTGCTACCTAGTGAAGCTGTGCTAGTAGCCTAAATAGTTTTTGGTAAGTAGTTTTGATCAGATGCAATACAAAACTGTTTTCTGCGCTGTGTGGCGGTACTTTTCAAAAGAACACTGAAGTACAGCTACCTAGTAAAACTGTGGTACTAGCCAAAATGGATTTGCTTGGCTAGATGCAGTAAAAAATGACTACTACTGACAGGCGGTGTAGCTTTCTTCATAACAGTGCTACACCAATGTCTGACATACTGCTACTAGCCAAAAGGGAGTTGGTTGGCTAGATGCAGTAAAGAATGGCTATTACTGACAGGCGGTGTAGCTTTATTCACAATATTGCTACACCAATGCCTGACACACTGCTACTGGCCAAAAAGGATTTACTAGGCTAGATGCAGCAAAATAATGGCTATTATTGACAAGCAGTGTAGCTTTCTTCAGAGCAGTGTGTGGCGCCCTGTGCCAGGTAGCCACAGGACCAACTAATACACCAAGGATTTCCACATCTGGTAACCACATACACTCAACATCTTCCACTCCAGGCCTGTAGGGGGAGCACCACTGGTTGCTGTAAAGCCAGATCCCCTATAAATACAGGTGCTGGGGGCGCAGTTAGCCAGAGTGTGCAGTCGCTAGGAGAACTGTAAAGATCAGCTCAGAGCCTAGTGAGCAAAACTGGTTACCGGAGCCGTGCTAGGCCCAAAACCAGTGCACCGCCATAGCCAGTGTGAGAGTCTAGAGAGTGAGGACCGAAGGCAGAGGCGAGGAACAGTACAGAACAGGCAGAGGAGCCATACTGGCTCACCCCAGGAGAACACCGGACACTGGAGTCTGAATCTGCAAGGGAGAGATTAGCTCAGCAGAGAATGCCAGTACATCACGGAGGTCTAGCTTCCTGGACACCCGCGGCACTCCCCGTTTGAGAGCCAGGAGCCACAGAACAGGTAGCGGTAGCCAAGTGAGAGCCCTAAGTGCAGCAACCCGGGCGAGAGAGACAAGAGAGGTAAGGCCTGGTTCCACATACGCCAGACTTCAGGACAAGGAGCAGGACAAAGAGGCCTATAGCCCACTCGGTGTGGAAATCCCAGAGTGCATCCTTTAACCCTGAGAAATCACCAAAGCGTATGTTGTTGGGACTTTTAATAAATGAGTAAATGAGGGTTCTCAGTGTGTTTTATTTCTAAAAAAGACTTTTTTCTGTTTTATTTCTACACATTTATTTCCCATTAATTATTTTACACACTATGACTGCAGGTTGGTGTATGGCAACCAAACACAGACACCGTAAAGATTGTGGGAGCACAATCTGATTGCAACAGCCAATCACAGACACTCTCACAGAGAATGAGTGTCTGTAATTGGCTGTTGCCAGTCAGTGTAGTGAATAGGCATGGAGCGTAATGAGCAGCCCCGGAAGCAAGCAGCGGGAGACTGTTAAAATCAATCTATCTATCTATCTATCTATCTATCTATCTATCTATATCTAATATTCAATAAAAATTAGAGCAGCACTGAAACAATATATTAAGGTTTGGTGCAAATCCTGCCGGCAACCTCTCCCTTGTTGCTCTCTGGATACACAATATTCAAAAAGACAGGCAGCACTTCAGAATTACCAAGGTGATCTTCTTTATTGACCCAGTGACCACGACATTTCGGTTCCAACAGAACCTTTTCTCTAGCAGCTTGAGAAAGGTTCTGTTGGAACCGAAACGTCGCGGCCGATGGGAGTCTATGGCGCCAGATCGTGCCGGATCCGAGGCATTATTTTTATTAAAGATTTGGTTGGATATCATTAAGAATGACACAGTATGACCATCAAGCAAATGAAAGAAGCTGTGGAAAACAGGGAAGCATGGCATGCCGAAAATTGGCTTATAGAATATCCAAGAGTCCGACATGACTTATTGGATAAAATTAGAAATTGTACAGTAACCAAAATCAATACTATGTCTTGCTGCATTGCAATACTATAGCCATGACTTGATAATTGTAGTCTAAAGAGTATTACCAGCTACAAGTTTGGCCTATTCTCCTGCCAGACGCTTCATTGTGACGGTAGGAAATGCAGCCACGATAATAGAATTGAATTTTTCCACAAACACACAATGAACTTGCTTCAGCTGGAAAAGATGTACCGTAATTTACAGACCTTGATTCAGATTTGTGCAAAATGATGCAGCCACATAGGTTAACGTGAGTTGTTGTGTTGATACTTCTGATACATAACATTTTTATGCCGCAAAAATATATCCTCTATCTGCAGAGAAATAGGTTTGCTTTGCACATGAAGCGTTCACAGACAGTTAACCATTTTATTAGGCAGCCATTGATGCAGATAACGGTTTTGGTAATGATCAGCAAATATGTGCAATAAATAACTGGACAGTGGCCACATCTTAGAAATCACACATACAGTGCCAACTATGGAGCATAACTCTTTGTATGATCCAGATACACTAATATACTCATGCAAACTATAGATATGTGACAGGCCCAGCGCTAACTGATACGTTTATCAATGGCTAATAGAAATTCATATGAAACGTGAACATGTATGAGATAACACTACATGCAATTAAATTGGACTACAACAAATCGATAAAAACATAAAAAACGTAATGATAGAAAACATAAAATATGTATAAAATATGTACATACCGCGTTTCCCCGAAAATAGGGCGCCCCTCAAAAGTAAGGCATGCTTCGGGGGGCGCCCTACTTCCTGATATAAGGTACCCCCCCCCCGATTATAAGGCGTACCTCCACTGCATGCCGCCAATAACAAGACCGGGGCATGCATCTGTGTCTCGCTCCCCGCTTCCCCCGCTGTCCGGGCCCGCCACTCTGTACCTCTCACAGCCCTAGAGCGCAGCCGTGAATCACAGCTCCGGCGCTCTGTGCTGGTCTCCGCCCATGAGCCCTGCGCCAATCACAGTGCAGGAATCATGGACCAGCTGACGTCAATCCTGGGCGGTAATTGGCCCAGGGCTCCTGCGCTGTGATTGGCCCTGGGATCCTGCACTGTGATTGGCCCAGGGCTCCTGCGCTGTGATTGGCCCAGGGCTCCTGCACTGTGCACCACCAAAGCAGCACCACAGAGGAAAGAAATTGCAAAGAAAGAAGTACAGTAAGCAAAAATTAATATAAGACAGTGTTTTATTTTCGGGGAAACACAGTATACACAATTCTTCGTGGGTCATGAATATTCTTCTATTATTTCCTTATATTCCCATAGTGGTTGGCGCTTGAGAGTGTCTATGTTCTTGATGTTGGATGGTGTTTTGCTTCATTAGTAGCCTAGAGGTATATAATTCAGAAATTGTAAGTATAAGTGTTACATATATTTCCATAATTGGTTTGTATTATAAAAGACAGTATAATCTTACCACCAGAGGTGAAGCCGCTTTTAAAGTGGTATTGTAGGACAAGGGATTTCTGAACCTTACTTGGAGATCCTGTAGGTTGATGTCTGGTTCTGTGTCTGTAACCTGTTCAAATATATTGGTTACTATGTGTGCTAATTATATGAAGTACAGTTTACTTATAGGATTGTATTTGTAAAAGATAGTATTATCTTACTATAAGAGGTGATATTGGTTTTGACGTGGTATTGTGGATATTGGAGTTTCACAGCCTTGGCTGGTTGCAAACGGTGGTTGGCGGAGGTCCATACACTATAAAAAACTGGATAAAATCATAGGTATTCATTAATATTAATTTATAAGCAGGCATCTTGTGTGTGTCTCACCTTGGCTATGCTTCTAGAAGTTTCCCTGTGGATGCTTAGCCTGAAAATCCATCACAAGTCGACAGTATAGCTCAGGGGCGGAACTACCGTGGTGCAGCTGGTGCAGCTGCACCAGGGCCCCGTCCAGTTAGGGGGCCCCTGAGGCTCCAGCGGCAGGTCCGTTCCCCTGTCAGACAGAACAGGATGGTAGGTGGCAGTAGTATGGTAGATTTATCTGCAGCATTTAATGTGTGGCCCGGAGGGGGGGGGGGGTTGTGAGTGGGTGCTGTCGGGTGTCAGCAGCTCTGCACACCCACGGCACTGTTCTGCTGGCCGTCATTGAGGCCCGGGGGTGAGGGGGATCGCTGTTGGTCGGGTGCCAGCAGCTCTGCACACCTGCACACCCGCGGCACTGTCCTCCTGCTGGCTGGCATTGAGTCCGGAGGGGGAGGGAGGGTGTTGTCTGGAGTCAGGTGCCCCGCGGCTCTTTTCTTGCTGTATGGCTGCTATCAGTAAGAAGAGGGGGAGGGAGGAGGGGGTTGCTGTTGGAGCAGCAGCTTTTCGTTGAGGCCAGAGGGGGCTGGGAGGGTCGGCTCTTCTGTGGACCCGGTGAGCAAGCTGACTGAGGAGGAGGATACTGAGGGCTCCAGGGTAAGAGCCCCTGAGCAGGGCTTTTTGGTCTGGTGGGGAGGGAAACAGTCTGTAAACACAGCACTGCAGTGCACACCAACATGATTTGAGGGGTGTGGGGCAGGATTTGGATGCCTCAAGAAAGGGACGTTCCTGGGGCCCCAAGGTCCCCCCTTCAGAAGGGGATGGGGGTCATGGGGGCCCCAGGATCCCCCTTCCTTGATGCAGCCGATCTCCCCAAACTCTGTGTGTGTGGCATGTGTCTCTGTGTCTGTGGCATGTGTGTCTGTGACATGTGTCTCTGTGTCTGTGGCATGTGTCTGTGGCATGTGTCTCTGTGTCTGTGACATGTGTCTGTGACATGTGTCTCTGTGGCATGTGTCTCTGTGTCTGTGACATGTGTGTCTGTGACATGTGTCTCTGTGTCTGTGGCATGTGTGTCTGTGGCATGTGTGTCTGTGACATGTGTCTCTGTGTCTGTGGCATGTGTCTGTGGCATGTGTCTCTGTGTCTGTGACATGTGTCTGTGACATGTGTCTCTGTGGCATGTGTCTCTGTGTCTGTGACATGTGTCTCTGTGTCTGTGACATGTGTCTGTGACATGTGTCTCTGTGGCATGTGTCTCTGTGGCATGTGTCTCTGTGGCATGTGTCTCTGTGGCATGTGTCTCTGTGTCTGTGACATGTGTCTCTGTGTCTGTGACATGTGTGTCTGTGGCATGTGTCTCTGTGTTTGTGGCATGTGTCTCTGTGTCTGTGGCATGTGTCTCTGTGTCTGTGGCTTTCGTCTCTGTGTCTGTGACATGTGTCTCTGTGTCTGTGACATGTGTCTGTGACATGTGTCTCTGTGGCATGTGTCTCTGTGGCATGTGTCTCTGTGTCTGTGACATGTGTCTCTGTGGCATGTGTCTCTGTGGCATGTGTCTCTGTGGCATGTGTCTCTGTGTCTGTGACATGTGTCTCTGTGGCATGTGTCTCTGTGTCTGTGACATGTGTCTCTGTGTCTGTGACATGTGTGTCTGTGGCATGTGTCTCTGTGTTTGTGGCATGTGTCTCTGTGTCTGTGGCATGTGTCTCTGTGTCTGTGGCTTTCGTCTCTGTGTCTGTGACATGTGTCTCTGTGTCTGTGACGTGTGTCTGTGGCATGTGTCTCTGTGTTTGTGGCATGTGTCTCTGTGTCTGTGGCTTTCGTCTCTGTGTCTGTGACATGTGTCTCTGTGTCTGTGACATGTGTCTGTGACATGTGTCTCTGTGGCATGTGTCTCTGTGGCATGTGTCTCTGTGTCTGTGACATGTGTCTCTGTGGCATGTGTCTCTGTGTCTGTGACATGTGTCTCTGTGTCTGTGACATGTGTGTCTGTGGCATGTGTCTCTGTGTTTGTGGCATGTGTCTCTGTGTCTGTGGCATGTGTCTCTGTGTCTGTGGCTTTCGTCTCTGTGTCTGTGGCATGTGTCTCTGTGTCTGTGGCATGTGTCTCTGTGTCTGTGGCATGTGTCTCTGTCTGTGGCATGTGTCTCTGTGTCTGTGGCATGTGTCTCTGTGTCTGTGGCTTTCGTCTCTGTGTCTGTGACTTGTGTCTCTGTGTCTGTGTGTGCGGCCTGTGCATGTGTTTGGAATTTATTTGTGTGTTGTGTGTGTGCATGGATTGTGGTGTGTGTGGCTTGTGTCTGTGTGTGGCTTGTGTCTGTGTGTGTGGCTTGTGTCTGCGTGTGTGGCTTGTGTCTCTGTGTGTGTGCCCTGTGTATGTGTCTGTGTGTGGCATTTGTCTGTGTGTTGCTTTTGTGTCTGTGTGTGCTTGGCTTGTGTGTTTTGATTGTGTGTGTGGATTGTGTGTGGCTTGTGTCTGTATGTGTAGCTTGTGGCTGTGTGTGGCTTGTGTCTGTGTCGCTTGTGTCTCTATCTGTGTGTGTGGCTTGTGTCTCTGCGTGTGTGGCGTGTGGCTTGTGTCTCTGTGTGTGTGGCTTGTGTCTCTGTACGTGTGGCTTCCGTCTCTGTGTCTGTGGCTTGTGTCTGTGGCCTGTGCATGTGTCTGTGTGTGGCATTTGTCTGTGTGTTACTTGTGTGTCTGTGTGTGTGGCTTGACTCTGTGTGTGGCTTGTGTGTGTGGCTTGTGTGTGTGTACCGTACACTGTCTGTGCACAGCACGGTGCTGGGGAGTTGGTGCTACACTATCTCCCGCCGCCTTAAAATCGGTCTGTTTCTCATCCAGGAGAGTCGGATGAGTGACATCCGTTTTTTGGTCCGTTTGGCAACTGCTGTGCGAGTGGCCAACATTTTTCTCAGATTCTCAGATCACATCCGTGTGCAATCAATCTGTTGTTTCCTCAGCAGCTATTAGTGTATAATCAATGGTCCGTACCCTAATACTAAAATCCATATACTAATCCTACTGGTATGGGGAGGATTTATGGCTCAGTTAGTACACACTCCATACTTCTTGTTATTAACCAGTTAATGCTCTCTTGTCCACCACACTGCAGTGTCAAAAGAGGACAACAGCGAGACAGACAGCAACATGGCATCAGAGAGCCCCTGACCTCGAAATAGAAGATCCTCAGATCCCGGTATTGTGACATAATATTAAGAATAAAGGTTTTTTGCATTTATATTGCATTATGAACTCCACAGCACGGCGGCAAAAAATTGCTCCGGGCCCTCCTTGACTCCTGCTTGTTGCCATACACTGGGGTTGTGCAGAGGTGGCAATTGCACCCCTTCTCTTTGTGTTTTACTATACTTCCTGATTATCAACAACCAAAGTGGCGGCAAATTTTTTCGACCGGCTCGGGCGCCACAAACAGTTGCTACGCCGCTGGCTGTGCTGCACACCCGCGGCACTATTCTGGCACTGAGTTCCAGGGGGGTAGGGGGGGGGGCCCCGAAAAATTTCTTGCACCAGGGCCCACTACAGTCTGGGTCCGCCCCTGGTATAGCTGTAGGGTGTATGGTTGTCAGATTGGAATAGTCATATAGGTATCCAAATAATACATTGTGTGTATAGTGCTTTCAGTTTTCCACAGTATATAGTGTTTTTTAAAACAATGTTCTCCTCTGGACCAAAAGTCAAACCCAAAATGCCATGTTGTTTGTTAGTTACACGTAAGTAATTTGCAAAAAGAGCCAGAAGTATTGTTCTGTCCCAAAAACAATTGTAAAATGCAAGCTCTTTTTTAAGTTATCCCTTTTTGGCAAAATTTGCAATATACAATATGATGTAACACTGAACTACTATGATGATGATAATGATGATTCTGAGGTGGCGTGTTCATATATAAGTCATCAGAGAAGCAGGGTGTTGGCGTCAACAACACTTAACACAGGTGACATGAGTCTGAACGGTTCGAAGGCTTAACAGCACCATACAGGTGTCTCGTTGGTGATAGCTCTTTTGGACATTGCAGCCAGACAATCCTTTAGCAGTTTTCAGGCTTTTCAGTAAGTGAATATACCATGTATGTCCAGGCTTGCATACATTAGGAAAAATGGCTCTCATTTTACTCATGAAATGACTTAACCTACTTATTTTGAAAAAGAAGGTAGTCAGCAACCTGCGAAACCCTCAAGTTGTCTTCCTACTCCTTCTCCCCACACTTATCTTTTGTCGGCCAAGCCCCGTACTCAAGTTAGTGTCATCATCACCATCAGTGTCATCCACCCCTACTTCTTGGCCCACTCTGACTACTTGACTACTCATTGTCTTCCTTCTCTGTTGCTTTGCAAAATATTTATCCTCAACAGTGTATCAAGATAACAGGGGTTATGCTCACAGTCATCTACCTAAACTCTCACCCGCTCAAGTTTCTTCTGGCGCAGTCACTGCCATACCACCTAGTGGAGTCCGCTGCTTTTCCAGATGTGATGATGTTCTCTCAGCCTGTCTTGCAGAAATGAATGCCCTTTATCTCCTTTCAAGTGCAGGGAAACATAGGCTGCTCTTTTGAATTATCTTTGAGCTCCAATGTGAACTGGACCATAGACACCTAGAGCAGCAACAATGGGCAGGGACAATACATTGGTTCCACTGCTCACTGGTGAATGGCTTTACAACTTGAAAACATTGGAGACAAAAGCCATACTACTGTGCTTCAAGTGACAAATCTCACATTGGATGCCAATACACAGCTTACCAGGAGATCACTGTCCACTCCTAGCAGAGACATCACTCATCTGCCCATTCCAGCAAAAGGGCGACAACAAGTAACCAAAAGAGTAACAGCGACAATAACAGTATATTTAATGAGTCATGTTCAGGCAGACATAGAATTTGTCCGTACTCCAGCAGACATCCTAAGCCCCAATTCCTTAAACTTCTGGCACAACAGATCACACCAGTGGCAAGAACTTGCTCAGTTGGCAAACTGTCATGTCTAGCCTCGATTCTACTATCTAAGGGCCACTTCACACTGCGGCGTGATCCGGTCCAGGGCTGTCCGGGATGCCCCTGACAGCTGCGGACTGGATCAGCACACAGGACTTGGGGGCTAATATACCCTCCAGTCCGGTGTGCAGTGCACGCAGTTCCCGCAGCTGATAAGTCAGGACCGCGGGCTCCTGACCTGTCAGTGGCTACAGCTGCATGCGCTGAACACCAGACCGGAGGGCATATTAGCCCCCAAGTCCTCTGTGCTGATCCAGTCCGCAGCTGTCAGGGGCATCCCGGACAGCCCCGGACCGGATCACGCCGCAGTGTAAAGCGGCCCTAAGAAGGTATTCAGCGCAGCCAGTATCTATGTTACACCAAAGAGGACCATGTTGTCCTCTGCAAGCATGGAAAACCATACACTTGTAAAAATGAATTGTTTATGCCTCAGAGGCAAGATTTATTCACCTTCAGCTGATATCAATCATTAAATCAGCTGTGTCATCTGGACATGGTGACAGCTCAAGCTCTTCAGTCACACAATTCCTGACTGCTGTGATGCAGTGGCTTGCTGCATTGCAAATAGTAGGTTGTGCTCTGCGATATAAACTAAGAAATGAGTATGCTGGTACTTATAGTTCAGCAAGCTTAAGTAATGTATTACTATGGGACTCGTAGTTCCACAGGTTCAGTAACGCATTAGAAATGCAGGACTGCAGATGAGCCAAAAGACAGGGGTGTGTCTGGCCAACCTAGATTCTCACACACCTGAGTATCTCAGGGGATATAATATGTGTGTTCATTGGATTAGATGTCTCTGTGCATTTGGGAAAGCAAGAGCTTACCTGGAAGATGTACGGGCAGGACTCCAGATCTCATTGCTTAGGAGAACATGTCCATGGAAGGCATGAGGTTCAGGGACCATGGGACCTCTTTTATTTGTGACCAGCTGGTGCCCTGGAAAGAACCTGTGAGGGCTCGCTCTCAGAGCTTGGAGTGACTGTTGTCCTGGGACGCACTTTTTATGGTAAGCATAGAAATGGCCAGCGTCCTGGAAAGTACGTGATGAGGAGACTAAAGGAATATTTAGGAATCTACAGTACTGCTGAGGATCTAGAACTGGTGTTTGTGATCTCAGAGAGATAGTTTCCTTAATGATAGACTGGCAGGAGTCAGTGAATGGGGCTGGGAATAGCTCCTGTAACCATGTGACTAAAAGAGATTATGTATATGGCACCCCTGCAGTCCAGTCGCCACTAGAAGTTGAAGCAACCAGGATCCGGAAGTCCAGTCGCCCAAACACACACCCAACACACTCCGGTCCCGGAGAAAGGGACTTTATGCCCAGCTATGGAACGTCGGGAGGAGACAGGTGGTGGGTGGGGAAGTTAGCACAGGCAACTATCAGCAAAGAGGAGACATAATAAGGAAACACCACAGGAAGTTAGTCAAGAGGAGGGCAGTTGGTATTTAGTCAGTTGTTCAGTCAGTCAGTTAGCCCTGGAGTCAGGAGGAGAGAACACCATCATTACACGAGACTGAAAGGACATGGACCTGGCAGCCTGTACCATCATGAGGCTTGTTCTGGGTCCTGGGCTACAGACCGTAGAGAGTCAGAAAGAGTCCTAGGGGTGCAGGAAGTGAGCAATCCACCCGTTCACCTGAATTAGCTGGGAAGCTGAAGTACAGATCAGGAACCAGGGTGCTGGCTCTGAAATGACCAGGACGCTCCACACTCCAACCACAAAACCAGCTGGTTATGTCCCATGACCCAACGCCAGCGCAGCAAAGAGAAGGCTGCTGTACAAGAGCCAGGGGACCAGGCAGGTCACCTGTGGCCGCTGGATCGTAGCTTTGAGTGCGGAAGTAAGAGGAAGAGAGGCCCATGGAAAGGAACTCAAAAGGGGGTGAACTGGACAAGCCATCAGGGCTGCTAAAAGACTACCAGAGCCGCCACTTTACTGGCTTGTAACTTGTACCACCTGACGTGAAAAGCCAAGTAAACCGTGTTGAAGCTCAGTACTGTGTCAGACTGTTTATTCTACACCTGAAGAGAGGTAGACTGAAACGCCGAGCCGGCAGTAGGAGCCTACCTATGAGTGTCCTTGATCCCTGCCAGCAGCCAGCTCAGTACCACTAGTCTTCCATTCCCCAAATCACCTCCATAGGCTCTTTCCGTGGAGAGCTAAACCATCACAGTTGCTACTCCCATCATCCTCAGAGGTCCCTAATGCAGCAGCGGCTATACTGGCTGCATTCCATGGGTGGCGTCACGAAACAAACTCTTTTATTTTCATCCTTTTTTCAAACTTCCCCTTTTTACTGATCGCCTGATGAGGGGATCATGGACCGGGTCATTCCACCCCTGACATCCTACAGCCCCGACGACTTCAGGAGGGCCCGGTTCCGAATATCCCTCAGACGCCGCTGGGGCGAGTCATGTATACCATGCCAGACAGGAGTATCCACCAGTGGGGCAGACTGAGGATCATATAAATGTTCTGTTAATGTACATAAAATTAACTGTTTATGTTATGTGGTTGATGATGTAATAAACCAATGGACTTTGTTTTACAGAAAAACATGCCTGTTTGCTTCAATTTCCACCACCATTTGAGTGTCCCCCAAACTATCAGTGAGAAAATCACTGTACTGCATATTGTGTTCTATAGTGCTAAACTGTATTTCTGCTGCCAGGCCTACCAGGGTGTCGCCTACTCTGCATGCATCTCCTTGCCTGCCATGTTGACTTCTCTACAATGCGGTTGCTGCCACTTTCCTGGATGCCTGTACGCATCAGGGTAGTCAATCATTAAACTACTCGTAAAATGAGTATAATTTTATTCACAGATTTTTAAAAAGCCATTGCTTCTTAACTATGAAAACAGCAACATATTCATGTCCCCTGAATAAAGGGATAGGTTTTGGACAGCTTGATACATATCTAAAGTAATTGTTTAGTTATTAAGAGAATAGTAAACCTGTTGCCAATCCCAGAAAAAAAGGTTAATTTTATACATTTATTTAGAAAGCCATTGCTTTGGCACTTTCAAAATAGCACATCTATTTTTGTCCCCTTAAAGCAGGGGCGGGGAACCATTTTTCTGCTGGGGGCCATTTGGAAATTTCTACAATCCTTCGGGGGCCACACATATTTATCAACTTGAAAGTTACCCGCTATATTTCCTTAAACAATCAACTCACCCCTACTGTGGAGGCTAGAGCTCCTTCTCTTTGGTGTGGGTGATATAGGTCACATTGCTACTCAACTGCTGTTCCAGGTTTGCTAGAGCCCTAGACATCACAGGAGAGGCTGGGAGCATATACGTCTCTGGGGAGGCTGAGGCTGGGGCATAGAGATCACTGGAGGGATGGAGGGCAAAACGCATCTGCCGGCCTGAGTGCTGCGGTCCCCAGGAATCTGCCCGAGGGCCGCAAAAAAGTAATCGAGGGCCGCATTCAGCCCTTGGGCCTGAGATTCCCCACCCCTGCCTTAAAGGAATACTTTTGTATGGCATGTAAAAAAGCTATTGCTCCTTCATCTAGAAAAGAAGAAAGGTCATGATATTGACTCAGACTCTCTCCTTCCGTGGAAACCTTCAAAAGGAACCTGAAGACCCACCTCTTCCAACAAGCCTACAACCTACAGTGGGTGTCAGTCCACCAAACTGGCATGACCAGCACTCCCTTCACCTCACCCATCCCATGTAGACAGTGAGCCCTCATGAGCAGGGTCCTCTCTCTCCACCTACTGTATCTTCACCCATCCCTAGTAGACTCTGAGCCCTCACAGGCAGGGTCCTCTTTCCTTCCTCACCTACTGTGTCGTCACCAATCCCTTGTAGACTGTGAGTCCTCACCTACTGTATCTGACTAGCCCAGGGTATGGGGACTTGGATATCTGGGCCCTCTGCTGAGGTAGGGATATCACTGATGGCCTGCCCAGACCTGTGGCCCTGGTGGTCAACTAAAAAGGGGTAATTGTAATGGGAATAAAATTTTAGAAGTTTATCGTGACGCCACCCGCAGATTCTAATGATGTAGCACCAGCGCCGCTTCAGACCTCCGGAAGGCGATGGTATAGCAGCCGAGATGGTACAGCTCCCTGCAGGTAGAGCTGGCCCTCTGGGGCAGGGATGCACCTGTAGTGATGGAAGTGCTGATGATGGAGATAAGTAGGTTGCAGTGTAGCAGTGAATAAGCACACAGAGACTCTGTCACTCTACCCAGGTACTTTACTGGAACAATGCTGATGGTGGTACAGTTCACCGAAGACAACCATTTTTAAGTAAGGATTGCCGGCCGGGTAGTAACAGTGGGCTGCAGGATCCCTTGGAGTCTCCCGTGGTATGCCTTCCTTGTTTCTAACCCGTGTCCTACTGCTACTGCCTGTCCGGGAACAGCCGCTTAGTACCAGGCCCGATTGGGGTGCTTTCTGAGTGTCCCAGCTTCCTGCTCTCCTCTCTCCTGCACTGGATCTCAACCCCGGTGGGTTATCCTGGTGTGACTGGTTTCCTTTCTGACAGGGTGTCAGGCCCTATACATGGACCCGCGACCTCCGGTGTTACGGCTCAGGGGCTGAACTCCATGAGTCACTCCTTTGGAACCATCACTCGGTAAATGGACCAGGGTTCCCTCCCTGAGTATGGATGCTCGGGGGGTCCCCTCCTTCAGTGTGGGCTGCCTGTTCTCTCTCTCCAGGCCCCTTCTCTGGAAGTCTCCTTTCTCTCTCTCTCGGAGGCTCCCCGTGCTCCGTCTTTCCTCAGTGCCGACTAAAACTCACTGTGTGTCCTCCCTCCTCCCCTAACTCCCCCCTAGGGTACGAGTCCAAAACCATCTATTCTAAGTGGGTGTGTGGGAGTGCTAGGATGGGATCCTCCTACAAATCCTAGTGTGACAGGGATAACCGCACATTCATTTATGGGTGCAGTACCCCAGCCTGACCAGTGGGGCGCCACATATACTTACCCATCCCTAGCAGACTGTGAGCCCTCACAGGCAGGGTCTTCTCTCCTCACCTTCTGTATCCTCACCCACCCCTTGCAGACTGTGAGCCCTGGCAGGCAAGGTCCTCTCTCCTCACCTTCTGTATCCTCACCCATTCCTTATAAAGTGTGAGCTCTCGCAGGCAGCTTGTTGAAGCTGGTGAATTAAAATTCCAAAAATCTCCAGTTGGTTCTATATTGAAACAATTGAATATCTTCTGTAGCCCACAAATAAAAATAAAATCTAACTTTTTATTTGTTCATATCCATAGTTTACATGGATTGGGATATCAATTTGACTCCCTACCTCCTTACAAGGAAAGGAATAAAATATATGGTATTTTAGTAACGAAGCATTTTACTGCAACTAGTCAAGATGAGCAGATTGTTTGAAGTTCACAGTCTCCGGCTTTGTGGAACTTTTTGATTCACTGCGGACATTTGTGTGTGGATCTCAGTAGAGGAAGGAGAAATGTGGTGTAGAGAGAGAGAGACTAGAAAAATACTACATTTTATATGATTTATCTAATCCACATACCTACATTACCTTAAATTCATACAAAGGTGCAATATGTCAGGATATAGTAAAGGGATTTTCTCTTAAAGGGAATCTGTCAGGTCAAAAATTCATATTTAACTGTTATCATTTTCTAATTCCTTTCTCTAAGCTCTTTCTATTTATGTATTTCTATTATTCTGTGTAAACTTCAAAATAAAAGATTAATTCCATCTGTAAATCACAGTGAGCTCTCTGCTGCCCACTCCCCAAGGAATGAATATTCATGCATCACTACACAGTCCTGCCTTTCTCTGATAGGTCTGCTTTGTGACTCATTGCAGACAGAGAAGGGAGGGGGAAGGAGGGGCGTTCTCTCTGTAAATGCAGCTCTGAGATCTTCATTCATTGTATGTATCGGAGGTATGTGTGTAGTGTGTGCAGTCTGAGATATTTCTTGGTGTTTATATGAACATTTGATCATTTGCTCAGCAGATAAACACATTACATGTATGCAGGAAAACCAACATTCATGTAAACAGAAATCTTTTGCAGATAGCGCAGACTGTAGTGACGTTACCAGGAGCCTGTAAAAACCTGAGAGGTTCAGTGTAATGATGTAAATGCTATTTCCCTGCAGATTAGCTCTGTATCTGGAGGTATCCCTGAGATCAGTGAATGCTTTGTGATATATCTGGAGGTACAGTAGATAGCATTTATGGAGGTGACAGGATCTCTTTTAAGACAATCTTTTCTAATTGAATCTAGCCTGTTAACAAGTAGATTACCATGTGTTAAATGGGTCCATCTGCTATCTTAAGGTTGGGTCACACGCGGCGATCTCGCCCGCGACATCGCCGCAAAGTGACGTCACAGCAATGTCGCGGGCGATATTGCAAGTGCGTCGCGCTGTGTAACAGCGCGACGCAACTGCAAATTATCGCTGGTCGCAGGTTGACAGGTTTATGAACATGTTCATAAACCTGTCAACCTGTGACCAGCGATTAGGCTGGATCGCGCCGTCTGACACTGTTGGCGGCGCGATCCAGCCTATATTGCAGTGTTTCTGAGCCATCGCTCGCTGGGCTTAGCCCAGCCCAGCGAGCGATGGCTCCGCCCACATCGCCGCCGCGTCACCGGCAACGTCGTGCCGTGTGACAGCTGGCCTGCGATGTCGGAAGCGAGCGGGCACCCGCGCATCGCTTCCGACATCGCAGGCCAGATCGCCGCGTGTGACCCCACCTTTAGAGATCAGATGTAGCTAGCTTTACATAAAAATGTAATATTACGTTCCATCCAATCACTTTTGCCTACATCACCTACAATATAATACATACAGTAGATGGGTTGATGTTATTTTATTTAATGGTTATCCACAATATGACTAAAGGCCACATCACACACACAGATATCTGAGTCCAATATCTGAACAGATCTCTGGTTGCAGTGAAATCATGGATACATTGCTCCATTTTGTGGCTGTGTACAACATGGAGCAATGTATCCAGGGGTGCACCAAGCCCCACTGCCGCCTGAGCCGCGCAGGTGTGACCGGGGGGGGGGGGGGGGTGCTGCCAGAATCCAGCACTGCCGCCCCTCCAGCAGCGGGCGAGGTCCGGGCGGGGGGGGGGGGGGTGCTGGTGGAGCCCAGCGCTGCCGCCCCTTCAGTTGTGCTCCGGCGGGTCACCGCTTACCTGCGCTGAGCCGCTGGCGCCATGACAGGGGGACTCTGTGCATCAGGAGCCGCCCCCTTCTGCACTGCCGCTCCCCCTGCCTCTTGCTGCCTGAATGACAGGGCTCACACTGTCCAATGGACGGTGCGGCCCTGAATGTATCCATGATTTCACTGCAACCAGAGATCTGTTCAGATATTGGACTCAGATATCTGTGTGTGTGAAGTGGCCTTAAGACGTCAATCTAGAAGGAATCTTTCCAATTATTATAATGTTATGGTTGCTTCAGAATAAATGTAGATCGCTCATTTGATGCAAAAATTGGGCTTGACTTGTCTGACACAATCAGATAAACCTGACAACTATAGTAAGGGTTGTATGTCTGGAAATGCACCACCATCAGCAAAGAGTTTGGACCATGATCCTTGTTAATAGCAAAACCGTAAATGATCATTAACAAAATCACCAGTATTAGTTGCTGTACACATTTTTAAATGGAGAATTACAACGTAAGGTCATGAGGTTAAATACCAAGGAAGAATCTCCAGAGTAGACTGCTACGGTAGTAAAAATTGATTTATTGTTCCTAGTAGAATCCAGGTTTTCCGCGTCCAGGGAAAATATTAAATTTTGTGCCCCCCCTACTATACACAGCTCAAATAGTTTGCCAGGTGGAAAGGGCATGTTACGACCTTGATGCAGCCACATTTGATTTCCAATTGATTGATAGGCCGTGTTCACTGTGGCAGATGTGGAGTCCGTGGAGCCTCGATTAAGAGTCTCAAACACAGGACTAGCCAGATATCCCTCCAGGGAAGGACCTAGCCCTGGGGTGGAATCCTTGCAGAGACCACCATAACCACCATATTAAGGAGTCCACCCCAGGGCTAGGTCCTTCCCTGGAGGGATATCTGGCTAGTGCCATGTTTGAGATTCTTAATCGAGGCTCCACGGACTCCATTTGCATATTCAAACCGCGAACCGCTTCTCTCATTGGTCGCCGCGTTCAGCGCCCACCAATCAGAGGAGCAGCACGCACCAAGCCGCACATTGTATTTGAAATATGGCGCCATGGTGAGCGCCGCTATTCTGATTGGTCGGCGCTGAACGCGGCAGCCAATCAGAGGAGCGGCACACGGTTTGAATGCCGCTCCTCTGATTAATTGGCGCTGAACGCGGCGACCAATCAGAGGAGTGGCTCGTGCCATGGCGCCATATTGTATTTGAAATATGGCGCCATGGCGCGCGCCGCTGTTCTGATTGGTCGGCGCTGATTGTGGGGACCAATCAGAATAGCAGCGCTCACTATGGCGCCATATTTTAAATACATGAAGTATGGCGCCATGGCGCACGTCGCTATTCTGATTTGTCGCCGCATTCAGTGCCGACCAATCAGAGGAGCGCCATTCAAACCGCGCTCCGCTTTCCTCATTGGCCGCTGAGTTCAGTGCCGACCAATCAGAATAGTGGCGAGCGCCATGACGCCATATTTCAAATACAATATGGCGCCATGGCGCGAGCCGCTCCTCTGATTGGTCGCCGCATTCAGCGCCGACCAGAGAAGCGCTATTCAAACCGTGCGCCGCTTCCCTCATTGGCCGCTGAGTTCAGTGCTGACCAATCAGAATAGTAGCGCTCACCATGGCACGATATTTCAAATACAATGTGCGGCATGGTGCGTGCCGCTCATCTGATTGGTCGCCGCGTTCAGCGCCGACCAATGAGATGAGCAGCATTCAAACCGCGCGCCGCTTCTCTCATTGGTCGCCGCGTTCAGCGCCGACCAATCAGAGGAGTGGCTGGCGCCATATTGTATTTGAAATATGGCGCCATGGCGCGCGCCGCTATTCTGATTGGTCGGCGCTGAACGCGGCGACCAATCAGAATAGCGGCGCTCACCTAAGCTCTAGGACCCGGGTGTGATTGGAACCCCTGCACCTACTGTAGTTATGTTGCTGCTTACGAGTGCTCACCTCACCTTAGAGATCACGGCTAGCAGAAACCCTTTGTAGAATCCTGCATGACATAAAAGACCTGAATAATGAAAAATAAAAACTTTACACTTTTCAACAGTTAGCAATATAGTATGGATTATATCCTAACAAAGTTCATGTTTAGAGATAGAGGGAGCTGACGTTTCCATTAATCATTATCTGACATACTTTTGTGGCAGTATAATTGTACCGCACTATCATGCACCTTCTGCAGGTTATGCTGTATAAACAGGTAACAGATTTGACATGGGGTCAAGGGCTGAAACTCTCGCTAATAAGTGCCAAAGTTGCTACCTATATAATATTGAAGAATAAACAGGCCTTGAAAAACAATATCTATAAAAACATTAGAGCAACAAATCAAAAAGTGTTCACCCTAGAAAGGCCGGGCTCAGGTGAGCCAAACATTGCTTTTATATCCAAAAAAAAATTGACTATTTATTGTTGTGACCCATTTTCACTTCTGAATGTTCATTTTGTAGATCCATGTGACATCGGTTTTATACCTCTACCATTAAAAATAGCATTAGACTGCCTTGACACTGGCAGCCATCGTGATCAATGTGGATCCGTCACAAGCAGGATGCCCACGGATCAGATTTTGGCCCCATTGTCTTTCAATGGGGACAGAAAACACTTCCGTGGGCATCCAGGTGTCACCTTTTTGCAAACACAGTTTTCATGGAATGTAAAAGTATACAGACATTACAGCCGGGGATCACAGAATATAAGAGTATACAGACATTACAGCCGGGGATCATAGAATATAAGAGTATACAGACATTACAGCCGGGGATCACAGAATATAAGAGTATACAGACATTACAGCCGGGGATCATAGAATATAAGAGTATACAGACATTACAGCCGGGGATCACAGAATATAAGAGTATACAGACATTACAGCCGGGGATCATAGAATATAAGAGTATACAGACATTACAGCCGGGGATCACAGAATATAAGAGTATACAGACATTACAGCCGGGGATCATAGAATATAAGAGTATACAGACATTACAGCCGGGGATCACAGAATATAAGAGTATACAGACATTACAGCCGGGGATCATAGAATATAAGAGTATACAGACATTACAGCCGGGGATCACAGAATATAAGAGTATACAGACATTACAGCCGGGGATCACAGAATATAAGAGTATACAGACATTACAGCCGGGGATCATAGAATATAAGAGTATACAGACATTACAGCAGGGGATCACAGAATATAATAGTATACAGATATTACAGCCGGGGATCACAGAATATAAGAGTATACAGACATTACAGCCGGAGATCACAGAATATAAGAGTACACAGACATTACAGCCAGGGATCACAGAATTTAAGAGTATACAGACATTACAGCCGGGGATCACAGAATATGAGAGTATATAGACATTACAGCCGGGGATCACAGAATATAAGAGTATACAGATATTACAGCCAGGAATCACAGAATATAAGAGTATACAGACTTACAGCCAGGGATCACAGAATATAAGAGTATACAGACATTACAGCCGGGGATCACAGAATATAAGAGTATACAGACATTACAGCCGGGGATCACAGAATATAAGAGTATACAGACATTACAGCCGGGGATCATAGAATATAAGAGTATACAGACATTACAGCAGGGGATCACAGAATATAATAGTATACAGATATTACAGCCGGGGATCACAGAATATAAGAGTATACAGACATTACAGCCGGAGATCACAGAATATAAGAGTACACAGACATTACAGCCAGGGATCACAGAATTTAAGAGTATACAGACATTACAGCCGGGGATCACAGAATATGAGAGTATATAGACATTACAGCCGGGGATCACAGAATATGAGTATACAGATATTACAGCCAGGAATCACAGAATATAAGAGTATACAGACTTACAGCCAGGGATCACAGAATATAAGAGTATACAGACATTATAACTGGGGATCACAGAATATAAGAGTATACAGATATTACAGCCAGGGATCACAGAATATAAGAGTATACAGACATTACAGCCAGGGATCACAGAATATAAGAGTATACAGACATTACAGCCGGGGATCACAGAATATAAGAGTATACAGACATTACAGCCGGGGATCACAAAATATAAGAGTATATGACTCACAGTAGCCGGGTCTTCACGTCTCGGGCGTTGCTTCTCCCGTAACAGTTCCGCGCCTGAGGCTGTGGGGCCCGGTGGTCAGATCAAAGGTGATGAACAGATGGGGTTAATTCTTACTTGTCGTGACACCACCTGCGGGAATCCGGTGAATGCATCGGCGCTGCTTGGGCCACTGGAGGATGTACGGCAGCTAGATGGGACGCTCCCCACAGGATGAGCGGGAGTCCCCGGGGCCAGGAGCTGTCTTGATGTAATATGGCAGCTCAGTAATGCTGAAGATGTAGATTTAAGCAGTTCTAAAGGAAACACAGACACCATTGTCTTCTGTAACGGGTCTTTACTGTAACCGGTATGATGGTACAAGGTATACAGTCTTGGGTAACGGTCCGGGTGGTCCCAGCAATGACTGGTGTTAGTTCAGAGCTCTGCGGTGTTCCTCCTTTTCCTAACCTCTCTAGATGGGTTGCCGTGTTGCCTTAGTATACCAGGTCAGGGTACTAGGGAGACTTCTGATGGAGATTCAGACTATATATCAACTGCTGAAGGTCCTGTGTCCCAGTGGTGAGTCCCTGCTGGCAAGACAGCTTTAGTTGCAGCAGTGGTGAGATGCTCCTAGAATCGGTTCTTCACCCCGGTTTGCTGAGCAGCGATGGACGTCTATTCGCCTCGGAATCGGTGATCCGGTGGTTTTGGGCACGGGTGTAGTTGGACCCGTTTGGTAGTTGCCCGGGTTCGGGTCTGGGTCACCGCTTAATGGTGCCCAGCCGGTAAGTTTCCTTTTCAGTGAAGTTGCCTGTTCATGGCTGCACGGCACTGTGCAGCCTCTCCTCTCTCTTTTCCTCACAGACTGACTTGCTGTTCTAACTTCCCCCACACTCTACACCTTACACTCCTCCCTCCAGGACCTGATTGGCCCTCTACCTCTAGTGTGTTGTGTGGTGCATGGAGCTCTGAGTTTAACCATGTCATCACTGAGATGGAAGATATTACATCTTCTGTCAGGGATGCAATACCTTCCTGTGATGCACTCGTTGCGGGGCGCCACACTTTTCCTTGGGAAATTACACTTGTCCCCAAGTGTCACGAAACCCGAACAGCACAGAGAAAGTTTTTATATTTTTGGCAAACATAAAAGAAAATAAACATTTTTAATAATAACAGTTACGCAAGCTTGTTTTTCTTCCCGTCCGGGAGGCACATTTTCTTCTAACGTTACAGAACAGTTCTTAGCAAAAAGTCCTCAAGAAAGTCTATGGGTTTTGCATAAGAAAAAGCACTTCACATTTTATAACTATATACAGGACTAGGATGCTGCAATTTACTCATTATACTTGCATGCACGCAGGGCGCACCATCCAGGGGGGCCCCACGTGTCTCTCATAACTAGTACAGTCAGTAAGATACAAGTCCCGGTCTGGGTGCTCTGGAGCTGGTGCTTCGATACGCTCACCTGTAATTGCGGTTACACCGACCCGTCTGGCTGGTCCGTGCGGCTGGCTGGACGGCTCCTCGGCTTCCTTGGACTCCGCTCTGGTCTGGCTACTGCTGTCATCAGGTAGGGCCACAGGGTCATCTCGATCTGCCTCGGCTTCTGCACTGGTGATGATGAGCTGCATCTCGGCTGGCGGTTTCTCACTGGTTACCGGACCTCCGTTGCGTTGCTCCGTCCCTGCCGCCATTTTTAGTTTCTGGCAGGTGTGGTTCAGTCTTTGGCCCGCCCCCTTGGTTGTTTCCAGCAATCGGGGTGGACAAGGATTTTGGCACCTCTGCCATGGACCTCCCACGATGAGGGGCGAGGCACGCCCCTGGGCCAGCAGATTATGTTTCACATGGCGGGGGCCGCCATTTTGGCCCAGTAGAAAAAGGCGGGAAAAAGTTATTTTTGGCCGAATAAAGTTCTGTATGCACACTATACCCGTTGGGAAACGGGTCTGCTCCTATCCTGTTCGTGATCGCCAAATTCTGACTCACCATAGCCGGGTCTTCACGTCTCGGGCGTTTCTTCTCCCGTCACGGTTCCGTGCCTGAGGCTGTGGGGCCCGTTGGTCAGATCAAAGGGGATGAACAGATGGGGTTAATTCTTACTTGTTGTGACGCCACCTGCGGGAATCCAGTGAATGCACCGGCGCTGCTTGGGTTTCTGAGGGATATACGGCAGCTAGATGGGACGCTCCCCACAGGATGAGCGGGAGTCTCCGGGGCCAGGAACTGTCTTGATGTAATATGGCAGCTCAGTAATGCTGAAGATGTAGATTTAAGCAGTTCTAAAGGAAACACAGACACCATTGTCTTCTGTAATGGGTCTTTACTGTAACCGGTAAGATGGTACAAGGTATACAGTCTTGGGTAACGGACCGGGTGGTCCCAGCAATGACTGGTGTTAGTTCAGAGCTCTGCGGTTTTCCTCCTTTTCCTAACCTCTCTAGATGGGTTGCCGATGTTGCCTTAGTATACCAGGTCAGGGTACTAGGGAGACTTCTGATGTAGATTCAGACTGTATATCAACTGCTGAAGGTCCTGTGTCCCAGTGGTGAGTCCCTGCTGGCAAGACAGCTTTAGTTGCAGCAGTGGTGAGATGCTCCTAGAAGCGGTTCTTCACCCCGGTTTGCTGAGCAACGATGGACATCTATTCGCCTCGGAATCGGTGATCTGGTGGTTTTGGGCACTGGTGTAGTTGGACCCGTTTGGTAGTTGCCCGGGTTCGGGTGGTGCATGGAGCTCTGAGTTTAACCATGTCATCACTTACATGGAAGATATTACATCTTCTGTCAGGGATACAATACCTTCCTGTGACGCACTCGTTGCGGGGCATCACATATACAGACGTTACAGCCGGGGATCACAGAATATAAGAGTATACAGACATTACAGCCGGGGATCGCAGAATATAAGAGTATACAGACATTACAGCCAGGGATCTCAGAATATAAGAGTATACAGACATTACAGCCGCGAATCACAGAATATAAGAGTATACAGACATTACAGCCGGGGATCGCAGAATATAAGAGTATACAGACATTACAGCCAGGGATCACAGAATGTAAGAGTATTCAGACATTGCAGCCAGGGATCACAGAACATAAGAGTATACACACATTGCAGCCAGGGATCACAGAATATAAGAGTATACAAACATTATAGCTGAGGATCACATCTGAGGACTATCAGATTTTAATATCTGCTATATAATCGTGTAATGTTGTCTGACTGCAACGGAAATCGCGCGCTAGCGCTGATTGGTTAAGCCCAGCCGGGCGGACCAATCAACGCTAGCGAGCGATTTCTGTACACAGAAAGAGAACAAAAGATGGCAGCCGCTAGCGCGGCGCAGCGGACTCCCACCGCAGTCTCACCGCAGCCTCCTGTTACTAACCCCCACCACAAGCCGCCACTGACACCGGGAGCCGCCGGGGTCGGTGCTCCCAGGGTGCAGGGAGTGCACATCGTGCGGCTCATCCACACTCTCCGGCGTCCTATGGCCGCACAGTCTGTCACAGATTGTGCGACCATACGATGATCCCGGGTGTCCGCCTCCTGTCAGTGCAGCTGGGTGGCACAGCACATGACACCCGGGATCATTCGCCTATGCACCCGCCTATTCTGCAGGACAACACCAGCATGAGGGCCAGCACTGGGACACCAGGGGATGGAGAGGTGAGAGCCCGTGTGTGTGTCTGTGTCTGTGTGTGTGGGTGTAAGTCTGTGTAAGCATGTGTATGTGTGTGAGTCTGTGTGTGTATGTGTATGTATGTGTGTGTATGTGTGTGGGTGTGAGTCTGTGTCTAAGTGTGACTCTGTGTGTGGGTGTGAGTCCGCTCCTTCCTCCCCCTGCCTGTGCCGCTTCGTCCTCTGCCCTGCTCTCCCCCCGCTACTTTGTCCTCCATCCTCCGTCCTCCCCCCCCAGCGCCACTTCGTCTTCCGTCCTCCTCCTCCCCGCCGCTCTTTGCTCTGTCCTTCCCCTGCCTCTGCCACTCCATCCTCCCCCAGCCTGTGCCACTCTGTCCTCCCCCTGCCTGTGCCACTTCATCCTCCGTCCTCCCCCTGCCTGTGCTGCTCCGTGCTCCCCCACCCTGCCACTTCGTCCTCCTTCCTTTGACCTCCTCCCCTCCACCACTCTATCCTCCGTCCTCCCCCTGCCTGTGTTGCTCCCTCCTCCCCCACCCCGCCGTTTCGTCCTCCGTCCTCCCCCAGCCCACTGCTTTTTCCTCCTTCCTTTGCCCTCCTCCCCTCCGCCACTCCATCCTCCATCCTCCCCCTGCTTGTGCTGCTCCCCCCTCCCCCACCCCGCCGCTTCGTCCTCCGTCCTTCCCCTTCCTGTGCCGCTCCATCCTCCACCACCCCACCGCTTCCTCCTCCTTCCTTTGTCCTCCTCCCCTCTACCACTCCATCCTTCATCCTCCCCTGCCTGTGCCGCTCCGGCCTCCCCTACCCCACCGCTTCGTCCTCCATCCTCCTCTCCCCCGCCGCTCTGTGCTCCATCCTCTCCATGCCGCTCCGCCCTCCCCCTGCCTGTGCTGCTCCTGCCCCCCCACCCCACCACTTCCTCCCCTTGCTTTTTCCTCCTCCCCTCTGCCACTCCATACTCTGTCCTCCCCCTGCCTGTGTTGCTCCATCCTCCCCCACCCCACTGCTTCGTCGTCCGTAATCCCCCCCGCGCCGCTCTGTGCTCCATCCTCCCCCTGCCGCTCCGTCTTCCCCCTGCCTGTACCACTCCATACTCCCCCACCCCACCACTTCCTCCTTCCTTTGTCCTCCTCCCCTCCGCCACTCCATCCTCTGTCCTCCCCCTGCCTGTGCTGCTCCGGCCTCTCCAATCCCGCCGCTTCGTCCTCCATCCTCCTCTCCACCGCCGCTCTGTGCTCCATCCTCCCCTGCCGCTCCGTCCTGCCCCTGCCTGTGTTTCCCCATCCTCCCCCACCCCACCACTTCCTCCTCCTTCCTTTGTCCTCCTCACCTCTGCCACTCCATCCTCCGTCCTCCCCCTGCCTGTGCTGCTCCGTCCTCCCCCACCCTGCTGCTTCGTCCTCCGTCTTCCTCCCCCCGTCGCTCTGTGCTCCGTCCTCCTTCTGCCTGTGCCGCTCCATCCTCCCCCACCCCACCACTTGCTCCTCCATCCTTTGTCATCCTTCCCTCCTCCCCTCTGTCCTACCCCTGCCTGTGCTGCTCTGTCCTCCCCCACCTCGCCGCTTTGTCCTCCGTCCTCCTCCCCACCGCCGCTCTGTGCTCCATTCTCCCCCTGTCTGTGCCGCTCCATCCTCCCCCATCCCACTGCTTCCTCCTCATTCCTTTGTCCTCCTCCCCTCCGCCACTCCATCCTCCGCCCTCCCCCTGCCTGTGCTGCTCCGTCCTCCCCCACCCCGCCGCTTCGTCCTCTGTCCTCCTCCCCCAACGCTTTGTACTCTGTCCTCCCCCTGCCTGTGCTGCTCTGGCCTCTCCCACCCCGCCGCTTCGTCCTCCGTCCTCCTCTCCCTCGCCGCTCTGTGCTCCGTTCTCCCCCTGCCGCTCCGTCCTCCCCCTACCTGTGCCGCTCCATCCTCCCCCACCCCACCGCTTCCTCCTTCCTTTGTCCTCCTCACCTCTGCCACTCCATCCTCTGTCCTCCCCCTGCCTGTGCTGCTCCGTCCTCCCCCACCCCGCCGCTTCGTCCTCCGTCCTCCTCCCCCCACCACTCTGTGCTCCATCCTCCCCCTGCCTGTGCTGCTCCATCCTCCCCCACCCCGCCACTACTTCCTCTGTCCTCCATCTTCCTCCCCTCTGCTGGTCCGTCCTCCCTCCTCCCCCTCCACTCCGTCCTCCCCCTACCTGTGCCCCTCCATCCTCCTCCCCCATGCCACGTCGTCCTCCCCCCGCCGTTCCGTCCTCAAAGTCCCTCCCTATTCAGCCCTCACCGCCTTCTCAATGCAATCCCTATTTCTAAATTCTAAAATACCCAATGTCTTAGAATCGGGCCACCATCTAGTTTTTCAAAATAAAATTGTAATAGTAAAGTTGTAATTCTACCAATGAACACTAGATGGAGCTATTTATAGCATGCAGACCATACATTGGTGAAGCCCTTGCTTATTTTTCCCTACAATAGAACATTTTGAAGCCTCCTAACAAAGACACAGGCTCAGGGGATTCATTATGGTGCTCATGTGAAAAATCTCCCATACACATATTAATAAGTTGCAATATTTTTCCATAACTCAGCGTGAAGTATGAATGTATGATAATACACCAAGGGAATCTGTCTTCAGGTCTCTGCCACTAAGGGCATGTGCAGATGAACCGGAGACTCTGACTCAGAGAAAGCAATTAAAATCTGAGAGTCCTCAGTGGTTGATACCCTTTAGATCAGGGGCGGGGAACCATTTTTCTGCCGAGGGCTGTTTGGAAATTTCTACAATCCTTTGGGGGCCGTACAAAATTATCAACTTGAAGATTATCCGCTATATTTGGTTAAAGGGAACCTGTCCGCAGGTTTTTGCCATCGCATCTAGGAGCAGCATAATGTAGAAATAGAGCCCCTGATTCCAGCAATGTGTCATTTACTGAGCTGCTTGCTGTCATTTTGATAAAATTAGTGTTTTCTCTGTTGCAGATTTGGCAGTCTGTGAATATGCCCGACTACCTGGCAGCAGGACAAGTAGACTGCTAATGATAATCTCCATTGATTTTATCAAAACTACACTGAGCAGCCCAGTAAGTGACACATCGCTGGAATCAGGATCTCAGGTTCTATATTATGCTATTCTCAGATTAGGTTGCAAAAACCTGGTGACAGGTTCCCTTTAAACAATCAACTCACCCCTACTGTGGTGGCTGGAGCTGCTTCTCTTTGGTGTGGGTGAATTTGGTCATGTTGCTTCTCAACTGCTTTTCCAGGTTTGCAAGAGCCCTAGCCATCACAGGATAGGCTGGGGGCATATACCTCACTGGGGAGGCTGAGGCTGGGGCATAGAGATCACTGGAAAGCTGGATTTAAAGGACAGACAGTTGGCGAAACGCGTCTGCAAGCCTGAGAAGTGCGGTCCCCAGGAATCTGTACAGGGCAGCAAAAAAGTCATCGAGGGCCGCATTCGGCCCTGGGGCCTGAGGTTCCCCACCCTTGCTTTAATGGCTAACTGAAAAGATGGAAAATAAGCGCAAGCTTTCCAGACTCTAAGGCCTCTTCTTCAGGATTAATAATGACACAAGTTCTGAACACACATTTATTCACATTAGATAATCGCATACAAAGTGTATATATGTATGTGTTCAGAATTTGTGTCATTATCAGCCTGATGAAGGGGCCATAGTGTCTCGAAAGCTTGCTATGTTTACCATCTTTTCAGTTCGCCATTAAATGGTATCAACCACTGAGGACTCTCAGATTCTAATATTTTTCCATCTACTGGCTAACACGGCACAAGCATATTTCACTTTTTCAAAGCAGAGAAAACAGTAATTTTATCAAAATGACAGCAAGCAGCCCAGTAAGTGACACATCAGTAAAATCAGGGTCCCTGTATCTACATAATGCTGCTCTCAGAAGGGTAGCAAAAACCTGCTGACTGATTCCCTTTAAGTATGTAGTGAAAATATTGGTTCCTATGAAGCCTTTACCACCATGCCACCTATGGGGCCTTCAGCAGTCCTTCTATCTTGGCAAATCATTGGCACCCCATGATCTTGCCACATCGGACACCTGGACAGGATCACTAACTTTATGTTGCTGTTAAAAATTAACAGCAGCATTTAAAGGGTTGAACATCAGCAATTGGCGTGGACTCTGATCACTTCCATTATAAGCCTATGATGTAACTCAGCTGTCGACTGACCAGTATAGGGTTTGCACCGTGTACCCTCTGCATCATGTAATATAGCACATCATAGTGTTGGAAGAGGTTAATCTGGTTTGTAGCTTGCCCAGGGGTTAAGAATCTATTGAAAGGAGTTGTCTGACACCAACTAAAACAAACCTGTGGACTGGCGGGTCGGTGCGCTGCCAGCCATTCTCTTCAGAGAAAGACATTCCGCTCTTTGTACTCTGCTGCCATCCAATGGCCATTGTGTATAATATTATTATTATATATTTATATAGCACCTTTAATTCCATGAGAAGGGGTTACATTAAAAAATATAGATATAGTGAACAAATTAAAAATGAAAGACCGGTACAGAGGGGAGAGGAGCTTGACTTCACGGACTTACATTCTACCGGATAATGGGGAGGAGACAGTAGGTCAGAGGTTACAGCAGCTATGGTGGGTGAGGTGGCAGCTCTGGTGGTGGTGGGGTTGCAGCTCTAGTCATGGTGAGGCTGAAGCGCTGGTAATGGTGAGGTGGTAGCTCTGGTAGGGGTGAGGCGGCAGGTCCGGTAGTGGTGAGTCAGCAGGTCTGGTAGGGTTGAGGCGGCAATTCCAGTGGTGATGAGGCTTCAGCTCTGGGGGTGGTGAGGTGGCAGCTCCAGTGGTGATGAGGCAGCAGCTCCGGTAGGGATGCGGCTTCAGCTCTGGTGGTGGTGAGGCTTCAGCTCTGGGGTTGTGAGGGAACAGCTCCGGTAGTGATGAGTCAGCAGCTCCGGAAGGGCTGAGGCAGCAGCCCTGGTAGTGATGAAGCGTCACAGCAACTTCGGTAGTGGTAAGGCGGCAGCTCCGGTAGTTGTAGCTCCGGTTGGGTTGAGACAGCAGCAGCTCCGGTGGTGGTGAGGCAGCAGCTCTGGTGGTGATGAGGTCGCAGTTACGGGGGTGGTGAGATGGCAGCTCTGGTGGTGTTGATGAGACAACTAGCCATTTTAGGCTGTTAGCTTTCCTGAAGACATGGGTTTTCAGGTTCCATCAAAGGATCTGAGGGTGGTGGACAATTGGACATGTTGGATCACAGAATTCCGGAGAATGGGGGATATTCGGGAGAAATCTTGGAGGTGATTGGGTGAGGAATGAATAAGTGTGGTGGCGAGGAGGAAGTTTTGGGAAGACCGGAGATTATGTGAGGGAACTTATTGGGGGATTAGTTTGGATGTATAGTAGGGGACAGGTTATGGACGGCTTTGTAGTTCAGTGTTAGTGGTTTGCCCTGGATTCTTTTGGAAAATGGAAGCCAAAGGATTGATTTGCAGAGGGGAGAAACAGGGGAGAAGGAAGGAGACAAGTGGATTATTCAAGTAGAAGAGTTAAGGATAGTTTGGAGATGTGCAAGAGTGTTAGTAGGGAGTCCACATAGAAGGGTGTTGCAGAAGTCAAGGCGGGAGATGATGAGGGCATTTACAAGTGTTTTAGCAGATTGAGGGTTGAGGAAAGGACGGATCCTGAAAATATTTTTGAGCCGGAAGCGACAGGAGCTGTCGAGAGTTTGGATGTGAGGCAGAGTCAAGGATTACTTATAATATTTTGTTCATGTATTGTATTGCGATTTCCCATAATGCCTCTCTCTCTCTGTAACCCCTCCTAACTTGTTTCCTCACATCCTTCCTTCTGGTCAGTGCCATCTTGTCAGCACATGCGTAAGGACCGAAGAGAGGATTCTCCTGTTACCTTTATCCGCCATCTTCTATTGTGCATCCCTCACCTCTCCCATTATCTTCTCTGACGTCTTACCTTATCTCACCAAGGTAGTGTGAGTAAAACACCATAAAGCTGAACCATGTTGTTTCTATGTTTGTATGGGTTTCCTACTGATACTCTAGTTTCCTCCCACGCTCTAAAGACATGCTGGAAAGATGTCCCAATGGGGACAGTGATGGTAATGTCTGTTCAGTGCTGTGAAATGAATGGCGCTATAAAAGTATAAGAAAAATAAATAAATATACAGAATATTAGAAATTTCTTCCAAGAGTTTGCCTATCATTGAGAACAAATAGGAGACATTTTCCAAACTTGCCATAAATAAAATGTTCTGGTCTGAAGTGTTTATTTCTGTTACATGCACAGCACAGGTTAGACAGCCCCATAGGAGGTATATTTATAGTACATAGCCTTTATATAACATCCATCCATTACCTTCTGGCCGGTTTCCTACCTTTCGACAAGGCGGCTCATGTCCTCTCGCAGCCTCATACGCACATAAAACCAGCACAAAAAACAGTTTGTTTGGAAGCCGAAAATTGTAAACACAAATATGGGTGAAAATGAGAAAGTCAACATATTAAATGGATATACGGTACATTAGCGGCCATGATGATGACATAAGTAAAATAGCGATTTATTTGTGTTTTACAAGACCTGGGTTTATGTAGCGGTGGCTGTGATTACATTTCCCGGGGGAGCGTTTAGATGAACTAATAGGCTGAATTTTGTAAGACCCTTTGAGGATACAAGACGGAGTCTGTATGACTCAACGTATATTCCACACGTCAATCAACCTTCTGCGGCATTCCAATCACCTACAACTGATTAAATAGAGGTTTGTTAATTAGGTAAATCAATGTAACATATAAGCAATGATGGTTCTTTAATCTGTTATAATTGGCACATGATAGCTCGTCAATAAAATGTAATCTGGATGTTATTCGAAAAGTATGTAGAGTTGACTAGTAAATTCAATGAGCCTCAAGGATATTAGCTGAATTTAAATACGACAAGGTTAGCGGATAGGGATAAGAAAAGAAGATGGTGTAAATGTCAGAATGAACCGCTCCGTTTGGATATGAAAGATATCAATTTCTCTACGCGCTTCAGGGCTTCACACCACATTTTTTGGGATCCTGTTCTTTCCGCTTTGAAAAGGACAGAACCAGTGGCGGGCCTGGTGCCGTGTGGGCCCCGGTGCGGCTGGTTCATTCACATTCATAGGTGAGGACTGGGGGGTGGGGGGGTGCTGGTGAGTATGGGCTGCCACCCGTGTCCAGGGAATAGATAGAGAGGAGGGGCGGGATCAGCCGCGGAAGACAGGGAGCGTCCCACGGCAGCACCTCTCCTCTGACACACGGCCTCCAGGCCCCCCTGTAGGGAGGTGGAAGGGCCCCCCTACAGGTGCCTGAGGGGCCCCCTAGCCGGTCGGGGCCCTGGTGCAGCTGAACCAGCTGCACCGCGGTAGGACCGCCTCTGGACAGAACAGGATCCGTTTTCGCCTCCCATATATCCCTATGGTGCTGGACCAAACCAGAAAGAAACTAATCCGATGCAATCCAGCACACATAGCATGGGAGTCTATGGGCTCCGGATCTGGGAAAAAACAGGATCGTTTCCCGGATCTGATTTTAGTGTACTGAGCATGCTCAGCGCACTAAAGCTGCTCTGTTCCTGTAATTTTTACTTTAGGAGTGTATCTACATACACTATCTACATACACTGCTAAAGTGAAATTAAATAAAGGAATAGTTAAAAATAAAAAATAAATTCTCACCTGTCCACCAAGTGTCCCGCGATGCATCCACCTCCGATGGCTGCAAGGAGTTTAATCAGCTGACCAGGAAGGGGCGGGGCAACCCGATCAGCTGATGTGTCACATGCAGTTTAAACCACCCGCCCGCCAAAACGTATCGGTAGGACACTCAGCGGACAGGTGAGCATGTATTTTTTTATTTTTACCAATTCCTTTATTTAATTTCACTTTAGCAGGGTATATAGATAGTGAATGTAGATACACTGCTAAAGTAAAAGTAACAGCGTCAACACCACTTGCCTGGCTTGGCTCCCCTCAGCTCTTACTGTGTCCGGATCCCTCAAAATGCCGGATCCGGGCACAGAAATGGCATCCGGAGTTTACAATCTGGACCTGTCCGTTCCTGTCTGTGCAAAAAACAGAATCACACGGACAGCAACAAAACCGTAGTATGAAGCCAGCCTAATGCTTTCCCCTTCCTCAGGAAAGGCATATACTCTTATGTGACTTTGCCTGAGGAAGGGCAAATTGTTGGCCCTGAAAAGTGCAGAGAAATAAAGTCATCTTTCATATCCAAGTCCACGTAATTGTTTTTTAAATTATATATTTATTTTTACCCTACCATAAAGCAAACACATCTGCAAACAATCCCAGAAGCTGACACATAAGGTGGGGGGCTTGTATAACAATCTGCAACCAATCAGAGATGCTAGCACAAGGGATGGGGTGGGGAAAACCATCAATATTCATGGAGCTTAATAAGCCCACCCCAAAAAGAGTGTTATCTTACGGGGACCACGGTATAACTGTCCTGCTCTTAACCCCATTTTGGCTCCATTTGCAGTCCCATGGCCTCATTAACATCATACTTGCATGCGATTTGAGGTTCGGGGTCAAGTTCAGATCCTGAACCAGACTCCTTCGGGCAAACTAGTCGGACGCGATCATCCATGAGTCCACTCATCACTAACCCTAACCAGTTTCATAGAAGTGGCATTGGAGCGGTAAACCCAAATAGGAGCCGTAGAAGCGACAGCTGTCGCGAAATGGCGTCGTCGTCCGTTGGCCCCCCGTGGCCTCCTCCCTGCACCCTGTCCGTTTCTAGAATTGTGGAATAAAGGACCATCTATACTACCTCGGTGAGTGCCACTTCTTCTTATACCTGGTTATCTTGATTGTGCTTTGGCTGCGCCCCACCGGTAGTGGATCCGCCTTAACGGAAAGTTCTCCCGGACCTGACTTTCAGCACCGCTTACTGCCCTGAGTATCTGGCTTTAAATTGACCCCAAATAGGAGCATAGATATTGATGAGATACACAGTCATGCACATTTCTACATTGACTAATGATGACTTCTGTATTTATTCAAAGTGTCGGTCAAATACAGCCACTTTCAATGCCAATTCAGATTCTTTTTCCTAGGAAATTCTGCTGCAGTGATGAAATTGTACTCTGTGTTCCATAAACTCTTCATTTCTGAGGTTCTTCTATGTCTAGTGGAAAAAGACGGTATCAAGATGTTTTCCTGTGGTTCCATGACAAATGTTTGTTTTCTGCTGACTTCCTTTCAGGTGGAAATCCGTCCTCTGTTCCACACAATATATTATACATATTTCATGCAGGATTGTAAATCACAGCAATGAAGCGTCCAGGGGTTACTGGTTTGTACAGATTTCAGCTGTGGTTTAACATTATTTAATATTCCAGTGATTTTTTTTATTCGTTCCGTAATTCATTCCCAATATTTACAGTTCAGCTAGTATTATCTCACTAGATTAAGGCCCGATGCTATCGCATTCGGGAGGGATGGATTGCGCCACATCCAAGATGGCATCCGGAAAGTCTCGTTAGACTTACAGAACGCCATCTTGGATGTGGTGCAATCCAACATGGCGGGCGGGTAGTCTAGCGAGAAATCATCGTCGAGGATGGATGTCGCCAGACGGGGCAGATCCAACATGGCGTCGACGTCGCGGAGAAATCGATGGGATGTCGGCGGAGAAGATCAGATGTTGGCGGCGTGCAGAAGACGATGGGATGTCGGCGGCGTGTTAGAGGACGGGTGTCGGTGAGTATAGATGTCAGCGTGAGAGTACATGGGGGTATGAGTGTGAGACTGTACAGAGAGGGGGGGGTGTATGTGAAGTGGCCAGGGGATCGCGTGTGTGGGGAGGTGCAGTGTGGTGAGGAGTGTGATTGAGTGTCAATGGAGATTGTGAGGCACAGCAGAGGCCTCTGGTGGCCCCGCTACCGCCAAAGGTCGGCCATCTTGGATCACCCGCGACGGGTGTACAGGCAGCTTCTGTCACGGATGTGATGTAACAATACCGTTACATAGTGACAGAAGTTGCCTTAGGGCTTTTATTATAATAGATGCCTATATTATCTCATTTAGTTATTCCTTCTATCTGAAAATTAATAAAATCACTTTTTTCAGTAAAAAAAACTGCTATTCTGGCGTTTTAATTTCTTTCTCATTAAATTTACCAATTGCGTTAATTGATTTTACACTTTTGTAAATTGGAGTTTTACAAACGTGGAGGTACCAAATATGTGTATTTTTCTTTATTTTCAATCTTTTATATTTTTTTTATATCTTTTTTTTTTCTCCTCTTTCCTGCATTTTGCAGTCATATTTGGGGACTTGAACCTTTGATCGTCTGATCGCTTGGACTATACACATCAACTCCACAATACTGCTGTCTATAGCACAAATCACATGGTCTCCTATTAACCATAGCTATAGATGTTCCATCATGGCAGGCATGGATATCTTCAGCAGACCCCAAACTGTCATGACAACCCATCGATGCCAATAGATGATTTTGTGGGTGGTTAGGAAAGTGCTCCACTAAGGCTGTGTGCTCTAAATGCTGGTGTCACAGATTGACGGCAGTATTTAACAGGTTAACAGCAGTGGGAGGTGGTGGTTAGAGGCAGATGATGGCTGAATAACACAGCGATCATGTGCCAGCAAAGATGTAAAGAAGCCAACATATGACATACCAGGATGTCATATGTTATATGTTGTGAGGGGTTAAAGAGCTTTATGTTATCTATAGGGGGATCACAGTCAAAGTTACCAAAACTTTCTGTATGATGAAACTGCAATGACTATACCGCTGAAGCTCTCCGGAAGTTAGAAACCTCGGTCACAATTACAAGGGGGGCCAATGAGAACTATAAGGACGAGCAAGCCCATGACAATCTGTGGGACAGGGAGTTTTATGGCACTAAGTTGGGTTGGGGCTGTGGGATCGCATTTCAAGGGGGGCCAGGGGGCCAAGGATTGGTAAGTATAACGAGTGGGATGGGTAGTCGGAAAGGATTAAAAGAGTGAGAGGGGAGAGATACATTCTCTTTGGACGTACGGATCCTTCTGCCAGAAGAAGCACAGACAGCCGCAGCACAGCCCAGGACAATGGCAGAACTCTCAGCCATGATTGAAATGCTTTGGAGAGGACAGAGATGCATGGCATCCAGGCTATGCAGCATCATCTGCTGGCAGCCCCTGCCATCTGCTCCCCTCCAGGGGAGAATTAATGATGATTGCAGTCCTCCAGCATGTGCTCAGTGGTCATGTCCGCCGTTGCGTTACTACCCTGAGGTAGTTTCCAGGAAAGGGATAAGATCTAGGAGCCCCAGAGTGGACCCTCCAAGGTTGCTGGGGCCTGATTCCCCCTCTGAAGCTCTTCCCAGCCTAAAGGAGGAATTCTTGCCACAGACACAGCAGACAGGAAGTGGGCGTGGCCTCATTGGGCCCCACTTCCAGTTTGCAGCCTGCAAGACCCCTGACCAGATTTGTAGTGGTCCCTGGCGAGGTGCTGTCCCGGGGACATGTCCAGCCTTCGTATTGGGATGTGGAGCCTCCCTGCAGACAGGGGAGAAACCTGCAACAGTGTCGGCTGCAGGCTCAAGCAAGGAGAGAAGGTGCTACACATCCATGCGGTGAGGAAGAAGAAGACATCACGGCTGCCAGCAGGTGGCTGGTAGCACAGAAAACACCATCTGTGGTCCCCCCTGGCAGGTATTTGACTCAGGGTGGGATGCAGAGCGGTGTCCATGCAGTGTGGCCCTCCAGCAGTTGGCAGGAGGGGCTGAGCAGAGAGAAATGGCTAGAGGATATGGATCCCCATGCAATTACAGACTGGCTCGGAACCTGGGGTGGTGAGGCACCATGCAGGTCCACCGGGAGACTGGTATGGTCATGGAGATCGAGAAATGCAACAGGTTTCTACGGTACAATGGCAGAGGGGGTTGATAGCCTCCAAGTACTGGTAGTCCTCCCGGGAGTCCCCCCCGTCGACCTCAGCAGCCCCGAGCAGGACAGTCTGACGATGAAGAGGAGGATTCAGTCACGACAGATTCGAGACCGTCTGCGAGGCAGCCAGGTGAGAGATCAGCGATTGCCCTTAATAATGTGTCTGGGGTTAGTGGGGACAGTAATGTATTGGGGTCGGGTAGTGATACAATAGTGGTAAGTGGGCTGCAGGCCACGGGGGCAGATTTTTGGGGGCAGTTGCTAGGTGTTTTAAAAGGGTTTGCAGCTGAACATTCAGTAGCAGAGGATCACCAGCAGGGGCTTGGGTAGGGAGAGTGTGGCGCCCCTGCGACCAGGGTGGCCAAATAGGGAACTGCAGCCAGGCAGAAAGTAGAAAGTTTGTGCAACAAACACCCTGACAGCACACACACCCACAGGAGCACAGCACCCAACCCAGAGCCCAGGACACTAGGCGGTCAAGGGGTGGTGGGGTTTGGAGGAAAGTGGGTGGGGAGGAAGGAAGGTCAGGTGACAGATAGTACAAAAAGAGGAAAAGAGGAGGAAGGCGTTAGTAGGCCAGAGTGAGCCGAGAGGTAAAGAACAGCAGACAGAAAGTGACACATCCCGGTGGGATTTGGCTCACTGGAGACGCAGAATCCACAGAGATACCGTTCCATGAAGAGAAAGCTCGTCCATAGCCAGCATCCCAGGGGAGTGTGAGGACAGAGACCGGACCGGTATCACCAGGTCCGAGGAACACGGCAGCACCGACCAACTACAGGCGGGATAGATTCCCTGATTGCTGTGTTGTAAACTGCTTGCACTGAAGAACTTGAAAGTAAACCCGGTGAACCCTGCTTCAGTTTCCGTGTCTGATTCCAGGTATACAGAACTGTGCATTACATACCTCTCAAGCCACGTTCCTTAATTTTCAAACTGATTTCTCCCTTGGGAGCCCGTGGTGGAACTGCACACATATGAGAGCCGGTGAAGAGGACCTGGCGTGACGTAGCCGATGATGCGGAGTCAGCTGACCGGAATCCCGAATCACATGACCGCAACAAGGAAGTAGAGATCGGAGGTTCAGCGTTTACATTGCTGCCAGCGGGCTCATGGCGCGCTATACCAGGGTTGTGCTGGGCTAGCACAACTCCTCAAGGTGAGAGGCTGCACTCCCCACCTCATTACTATCCCTATTCCAACGGATTCTTCTCATGGTGCTCCTGTCTCTCTCCTTTTTTGTCTTTCTAACAAGTTCAGGCTGGCACATCATCTGTCTTATCAGTTAATGTTGGGATTATGGTAGAATTGACCGCCCCATCTTATGTTACGTTTGATAAGGCATTGGATTTGGTGAGGGTGGCTGGAAAAGGGGCCCTAATGGCAAAATCCAATATAGAAGCGGCTTTTTGGTTGCTTCCGGTGCATCCAGAAAGTCTTCATTTGTTTGGCTTCATGTGGTATATATGTAGATCGCTCTCTGTCCATGGGATGCTCCATCTCATTTTCCTCATATGAGGTGTTAAGTTCTTTTGTGGAATGTGCGGTCAGGGATGTAGCAGAGATTAACTCAATCATTTATTACCCGGACGATATTTTGTGTGTTGGGCCAACTCGGTCGTCTATTTGTTCAGTGTTATTGTTCATGTTGCAGAGAATTGCAGTGATTTTTTGCATCTCATTGGCGCAGGAGAAAACAGAAGCGCCAAAGACAGTTTTGGTTCTTTTTGGGCATCGAAATCGATACAGTGGCAATGTAGTGCAGGCTCCCGGATGAGAAACTGGTGAATTTAAGGGCAGCCATCTTAGACTGGTTTCAGGCCAAAAAAGCTCGACTGACATTGTTTCAGTCGGTTTTGGGTAAACTGAATATTGCATGTTGAATCATGCCAATGGGACGGATGTTCATCAGATGGTTGGCCAGGGCCATTTCAGGCATAACTTCCCCCTACCATTTTGTGTGCGTAAAAAAAGAGATAAAGGTGGATCCAAAGATCTGGATCTCCTTCTTGGTACAATGGGCGGACATTGTGGATGGCTAAGGCGGTGTCTAACAAGCATTTGCAATTGCTCATGGACGCGGCAGGTGCAGCAGACTTTGGCGTAATTTTCAAGAGGCATTGGTGTGTAGGTGAATGGCCCAGGCTATGGAAAAAGATAGGCTTATTTAAGAACTTAGTGTTGTTGTAATTCTTTCCGATATTGGTTGCACTGGAGCTTTGGGGACCAGAATTTGCAGGTAAAAAGGTGTGTTTCTACTGCAATAACCTGTCGGTGGTACAATCGATTGACACACTTTCCGCAAAATCCCCTCCCGTGGTGTAGTATCTAAAGCACTTAGTGTTGCGCTGTCTGGAATAGAATATCTGTGTGGTGGCTAAACATGTGTCGGGGGTAGAACACGATATGGCTGATTCGTTGTCTCGATTTCAGTTTCACAGATTCCAAAGCTTGCTGCCAGAGGCAGACGAGGTGGGGCAGAATCTCCCAGATGTCTATGGGATCTAGCCATGGTATAGTATTTGACCTGCTCAGGCGATCGGTGAAAATTTTGTGCAGAGTGCCGGTGTTGGTCCCTATTACACAGATAAGGTGTTGTTGGTGCTGAATTTCATGGGCGAGGATTTTGTAATAGGGCATTCGGTATCCGCAGTGAACCATCGAATAGCGTCTCTAGTGTTCTTCTTTAAGATGCAGGGGATGTGGTACGCTACAAAAGATTTCTTAATGAGACAGTCATTAAAAGGCCTCTGCAAAGGGGCAATTAGCAGAGACAAGAGGAGGCCCATTTCATTTGAATTGTTGAGGGGTCTAGTAGGTGATCTAAAGAAGGTGTGTTTCTTGTCGTACGAAGTAAAATTGTTTTCAGCGGCATTTATTTTGGCTTTCTTTAGAATCGGTGAATTGGTAAACCCGACAAAGGATACGGTGGGCGGTCTATTACTGGGTAACGTGGGTGTGGCCAATGATAAGGTTGAATGCCGAAATGGCTATCCAAAATGGATCAAGTGTGTCGGGGTAGGTTGGTGGTGGTGTACGAAATCCCAGGTCATAGGCTTTGCCCCGTGGGTGCGGTACAGAGTTTCTTAAGAAGGCGGGGGGGGCATCCAGGTCCATTGTTGAGACATGAGGACGGGTGATCATTTTCTAAGTTTCAGTTTGTAGCGGTGTTGAAGGCTTGTCTAGGAAAAGCAGGGGAATCACCTAAGGAATACAGGTCTCATTCCTTTAGGATTGGGGCAGCGACGGAAACCTCCAGATGGGGCTTTGGGGATGACATAATTAAGAAAATAAGAAGGTGAATAAAAAAGGATAGCAGTTATGGGTGATGATGGAAGGTATAGTTTTATTTGCTGGTGTTAATTGGCCTAAGTATATATACATGGGCACAATTCACAGTTGGAGTGGCGGTTGGAGAACGTGCTGATTTTAACTGTTGGCGCTAATTGTCTTATTTTTAAGGTGCATGTTTATTCTGGATCATCGGTTACTTGTATGTGTACTGGGGAGCATTGCGAGTGGATGTACGTCCCGATGGTCAGCAGCTCGGTCAGGCTAAATCGTAACCACTATAAAATAGATTGGGATTTGAGGGCTGACGTGGGGGAGGCTACTTCTCGAAATATTATATTACACAAGGGTGGATCAGGTACCCAATGTGCTGGTAATACACGTGGGAGGGAATGACTTGGGGGTTCGCGCATCCTGAGACCTGATCAGGACAGTGGCGTAACGATCGCGGTCGCAGCAGTCACGGCTGAGATCGGGCCCGCCCCTGTAGGGGGGGCCCGCGCCTCCCTGCAGGGGGCCCGTGATTCCAGCTGCCCGCCGTGTAAATGCTGCACCGTGGCCCGCAAAGGTGATGCTACACCACTGGATCAGGTGACATCAAGTTTGACCTCCTGAGAGTGTAGTTGACTCATCCAGGAATAATAATTGTATGGTCGGATTTACTGGCAAGGTTGAGCTGGAGATTCGCTAGATCTGTGGAATGACGTAAAGCCAGAATATAAGTTGACAAAGTAGTGGGCAGATTCATAGCGAGGACTGGTGGACTAGTGGTGAGGCATCGAGAGTTAGAGGCACCGGACAGCTAGTACATGAGAAGGGATGGTGTGCACCTTATTGCAATTGGTACGGACTTGTAAATGCTGGGTTTGAGGGATGGAACCGAGAAAGCATTGGGTGTGTCACGTGTCTGGTCTACTTTTGAGTGAGTAAATGACTCAACTTACCCAGGGTCTGTATTCCTCTGTCCGGGACAGGCTGGGCTGTGCTCAATCCGAGGTAATGTAAAGAGGAAAGTCTCAATGGGTGGCTCCAAATTGATAAAGCCGGGAATCAAAACTAACCAGAAAAGACTGATTTGGTAAAAAAACAAAAAGGGATCTTCACAGGTATACCTTGTCTGGCTATGCTCCAATCAAAGACACAGAACCTTGGTCTTTCGCAAGAGTAGTGTGGCGCCCTGCTCACGCAGGCAGCCACAGACTTCCCTACTGCACAGCTTATTCCACTTGGGTCCAGATCGTTTTCTTGGGATTTCAGCAGCGCGGACACTGATACACCATTTCCCCTGAGGTAACTACTGCACAGCTGGATTTCCACAGCAGGTACCTACTACATGCAACACCTTCCACCCGGAACAGGTAGGGGGAGCTAGACTCACTGACTTTAGGTGAGTTCCCCTATAAATACCGCTGCTGGGGGAGGAGTTAGTTAGAGTGTGAAGACACTAGAAGAGCTGTGAGGACGTCCTGGTGATCGGTGCCTGTAGGATTACTTCAAGACTACAGAAAACCCCGTCATACCATGGAGACTTCAGTCACCCGGTCCCCATGCGTACCCAGAAAGAGGGAGCCAGACCCCGCAGTGAGTAACCCGTGGACGGCGCAGGAGGAGAGAGAGAGGAACAGAGGAAGTAAGGAGGCCAGTCTGGCTGCAAGCAGACAGGGCTTCAGCAACAGAGCAGTAGAGGAGGCCTTATACCCACTTGCTGTGGAAGTTCACTGTGCACCTGGTCACCTGACAGTGCACTGGATGTCTTTACCTGTTATTACCATCAGTAAAAAGGTAAAAGAGACTTTCTACAGTGTGTGTGCGTCATTCCTTTCCGCTCCTGGTGTCCCCTATAGACTGCTCCATCACTCCCTACCCCGACTTAAAATTCCACTCCAAGCTGCCCCTTTTTTACTACGCTGCCCTGGAGGCCCAGCTCTTCCTGTAGGGGGCTTTGCCATCTTAGCCCCATTACCATCGACCTCCGGAGGACTGTGGCGGCGCTGGTGACCCATCACCAGGTACTACATGTGGCGTCACATGACAAACTCTAATCCCCTGTACTTACACACCTTATTGAGGTGTCACCCAGGCCACGGGCTCAGGCGCTGCCACCCGTGACATCCCTGCGAAACTATCCACCGAGCCTGATACCCGAGTACCCCAGGGCCTGGGGACCGACAGTAGCATTGTTTGTTATTGTAACAAGTGTTTATATAGGTTACAGAAGCTTGCAATTATATCATACAATGATGGAGCAAATAAACTAAAAGAAGGAAGCAAGCGCAGATAGGGTCTTATCTTTTTAACAATCAGCGGCTAAAGAGCCGTAATGATAACTGCTCACCTGGTCAAGTTGTGTAACACACAACCAGTATGAAAAGCATGTAATGGCGGCTGCTGCTGGACCCACACCTCCACGTGCTATGTGGTCAAATTCCAGAATTTTCCAGGGACAATGTGCCGTCGGTCCGCGCTGCCACAAATAACACGTTATTTGTGGCAGCGTGCACCGACGGCACATTGTCCCTGGAAAATTATACAATGATGGAGGGCTTTTTATGAATTTGGATTATAAAGACAGTTTGAAATAATTGATGAACTTTAACAGACTACAGAAGATAACAATGTGCCTGCCAGCCTTGGGACCATTATCTGAACAGTGAGAGCAAAGAGAAGAATGTGCTTGTCTTGCTTTTCTCCAGGTATCTAACCTTTGTCTGAATCCCATACACCCTTATCTGAATAGACATGATAAACATAAAAATGGTTTCTATAAAAGACAAAATTGCTGAAAAGTGTACAGTGCATATGATTGATAACTTCTTTACCAATGCTATTCGGGGGATAGGACCATTCCAGAGGCTCGTATCAGAGGTGTTGGCTAATGGTAACTATTGGGGTATAGTGACTTCTGGTACAGGCCAAGGGGGACTCGTGGTCCTGCAAGTTAGGGGGGGTTGTTAATGTGGCACCCTGGCACCTTGTTGGGCACCACAGAACTCCTTAGGGCACAATTGGAGCTAACAGAAAAGCATCACTCACAAAATACTAACAAAACACCACAACACCTCAGAACACCTGGTTTCACCCCGAGCCTCTAGGGGAGCTCCACTGGTCACTTTGAACCAGTTCCCCTATAAATAGAGTCTTGGAGGGAGAAACTTCAGAGTGTGCAGACGCTACAAGAGCTGCCAGGCACCAGAGAGTGTGCAGACGCTACAAGAGCTGCAGGTTGTGCATGATCTCAAGCTTATGAGACACACACCAGGCCTAGTCAGCCTAGCTACCAGTGAGGAAACCCTTGCAATTGGGGTTAGAGGACAAGGAGAAGCACCTCTCAGGGACACCAGAGTGATCATAACTCTCTCCCTTAATAACCGGTTACTGGAACCGAAGCTGTGGAAGCTACATAGCCACTGCAGAGAACCAGCATACTTCACAGGGAGTTTAGCCCTCTTTTCACCTGTCGCACCTACCAACGAGAGCCCAGGGACGAAGGTAGAATTATCATCACCCTTTCACAGTGCCCTCAGTGCTGACAACCAGGTGAAATCCGTTCTATTGAACATACTGCCCGGTCCGGCTGGATTCCACATCCACCCGACCTTAGCACCAGGAGTAGAGAGAGAAGGAAGTCTACACTAACTGCTTGCTGTGAACCTCCAGGAGTGTTAACTTCACTAACCCGGTCTAGCGTACCTGAAAACCACCAGTAAAGGTACTAAAAAGACTTTGGCGTGTCAGTGTCTGACTCCTGGGCCTAACAGCGGCACTACCGCAGCTGCCTCACAACATCTTGCGCAGCTCCCGGCTCCGGGGACTCCCGCTCATCCTGTGGGGAGCGTTCCATCTTGCTGCCTAACATCCCCCGGAGGCCTAGCAGCGTCGGTACCGTTACTGAACACCCGCAGGTGGCATCACGAAGACAAACTACCCCTACTGTTCCGCCATTCCCTCCTATTGATCTGGACCACCGGTCCTCACAGCCGCAGGTGCGGTTCCGTGACAAGAGGAGAGTCAACGCCTGCGATGCGAACACCCCAGTCTCGGTGAGTCATTAACGATAATGGTACCTTTACACGCCGCTACAGAGGGCAGCAACAGGCAGGCACCGCACGTGCACGCGCGCGTTTTCAACGGTTCCTAACGGTACCTGATGCCGCAATTACACGCCGCCACAAGGTGCTCCACAGAAGGTATTTTCATTCCCTGGAATTGCCGATAGGTGCTGCAGGTTACCTTCTGTGGAGCACCTTCCCTGATTTACACGCTGCTACCACAAGGGAATATGGGCATACATATTGTGCGCCGTAACTACATAGGCGTGCCAGAGTTGTGTATTACGCGATGAACGTACGGTGATTGGACAATGCAATAACATCATGATTGGCCAGCCAGCGCAGGGAGGCTGGCTAATACATGATGCTATTGCAATTGTGTATAGTGACTGGTCAGATCGTTAAATATGCCGCCCTGTGCAGGGACAGCCAATGGGTACACAGTAGTCCCCACCAATGATAGCTGATGGGGCGTGGTATACATGAGGCTGTAGCATGCCCCAGGGAACTCAAATACCGTGCCTGTGCCCCGATTACACGCCGCTACCATAGGGTTTATACCTGCTTGTTTTTCAGCACGGTTGAAAGACAGGTATCCAAAGAGACAGGGAGCAACAACCTGAATTACACGCCGCCACTTCGCGGTGTTTTGAAGGTAAAAGGTACAATTGTGTCCGATACCTGCCGGTTTCTACCTTTCGGTAGCGGCGTGTTAAGGTACCATAAGAGGTTAACACCCCCCTGGGTTGGCTGTTTTTGCAGCCGGGGGGATGTAGAAAAATGGTGGTAGAGTTGGTTCTGGGACGGACCTATGAGAGGTCATAAGGGGATATACACATATACTGTATATATACTGTATATCTGTAATGTTCGGTTATTGGCGGGTGGCATTGTGCAGCCACCAGGAGATTGATATATATATATATATATATATATATTGTTAATAAAAGGCTGTGGCCATTGTACCCAAGTCACAGATGTTGCGTGGTTATTTTGGTTAAGTTGGGTGTCATTAGAAACTGAGAGTCTACTAGCGTGTCATGATGATTATTAGACAGCTCCTGAGTCTAACAGAGAGCTATAATGAAGATTACAGAGGATCACAAAGCTACCTCCTAATTGTACACTTTCTTATCTTATATTTATCTATCTTATCCACAAGATTAGAGAGGTAAGGTTAATCACTATTTCCTCCTTGTAGACAGATATAGCACCAGCTCTAGCTTCCCATCGGAGGCTGTGTTGATGTATCATGGATTTTACAGCAGGAAAAGCTGCAGAGTGATAACCTGGAATCACGATGGAGTCTGAAGAGAAGCAAAGGGGAAACTGAACCGCATGGAAGAGAAAATGCATAAAAGATGCAGTATTATAAAATGTCAAGGCCATAGCTTAGAGGGGTATTCCCATCTCTCCAATAATAATAATATTAGCAAATCCCTTCAATTAGATATGTAGTATAGTTCTCCTTATTAGCTATCACTTACCTCATGTGCAAGACGTTGCATTAGCTTAAGAATCCATGGTTACAATCACTAATACTGTTACAGTTGGTTAGATACTAGTGGTTGTAATTGTAACCATCAGTGCAGTGCAAGATGGGCCCCGGGGCCCCCCATGTGAGGACTGGGAGGAGGGGGGTTGTGCTGTCAGAATTTTGTGAGCCTCCATTCCCCCCCATATAAGAACCGGGGGGGGGTGCATTCTATGAGCCTCCCTGCCCCTCACGTAAGAACCGGGGGTTGGGGGGGGGTGCTGGCAGTATTTTGTGAGCCTCCAATTCCCCCTCACATAAGAACCGGGGGGTAGCTGGGGGGGGTACGGGGCTGGTGGTGCTGTCAGTATTCTGTGAGCCTCCCTGCCCCTCACATAAGAACCATGGGGGGGGGGGGCGAAAGGTGCTGTCAGTATTTTGTGAGCCTCCATTCCAGCCTCCCTGCCCCTCACATAAGAACCGGGGGGGGGTGCTGTCAGTATTTTGTGAGCCTCCATTCCAGCCTCCCTGCCCCTCACATAAGAATAAGGGGGGGGGGGCTGTCAGTATTTTGTGAGCCTCCACTCCAGCCTCCCTGCCTCCTCACATAAGAATCGGGGGGGGGGGGGGTGCTGTCAGTATTTTGTGAGCCTCCACTCCAGCCTCCCTGCCCCTCACATAAGAATCAGGGGGGGGGGTGCTGTCAGTATTTTGTGAGCCTCCACTCCAGCCTCCCTGCCCCTCACATAAGAATCAGGGGGGGGGGTGCTGTCAGTATTTTGTGAGCCTCCACTCCAGCCTCCCTGCCTCCTCACATAAGAACCAGGTGGGGTGCTGTCACAGATTTTTCAGCCTCACACATACACTCACCACTGCCGCCGTGCACATCCACAGTCTCGCGGTCCGCAGTGAGGAGGAGAGGAGGGGCGGGCAGAGCTGCAGGAAGTGAGGTCTTTCTCACTTCCCGTCCTTCCTCCTCTCCGGCCGGCGCTATCGCGGTCGCGGCGGCCGGCTGTCAGCACAGGACACGGGGGCCCCCCAGGGGGCGGGCCCGGTCGCGGCCGCGACCGCTGCGACCGCGGTGGTTACGCCACTGGTAACCATCGATACCTAACTGTCATTTGCGGTAAATTAAACTCATTTTATTTAAACACGTTCTGTCGACTAATGACATTCCAATAACACAGCAAAAAACGCAAGACAAGTGCAGCAAAGAAAAGCAGCAAAAGCACATCAAAAGCTTCTTTATGATAGCAGTTGTTCTGTATGGCTGGGGTCACATCTGCGTTTATTCTTTTAAATCCTGATCTGGTTTTGAGCTTTCAAAAAGCTCAAAACTGTATCAGGGACCGCTCCCCATAGGAGCCTATTATAAAAACTGGATTGCTTTACATGTAATCCGGTTACTGGCTCCGGCTCTGCAGCCTGCGTGAGAAATCATGCAGGCTGCAGTTTTCGGAGCGGTTCTACCCTCCGCAATTCGATAACCGGATTGCTCAGGATGTGTAATCCTGAGCAATACGGTTACCAAGCCGCTCTGCATAGTGTGAATCGCAAGTGAAAGTGGCAGACCCCACGGCGCATGCGCCTGGTCAGATGCACCCAGAAACGCCTAATCAGACGTTTTCCGGGTGCGTCTGACCAGGCGCATCAGACCATGTCCCTGTACGGTCAGACACATCCATTACACAGTACATAGCAGGGA
>JARQOC010000010.1:16130820-16173868 GCA_033576535.1 Allobates femoralis
CTAGTGCACATTATAAATATGATGTAAGTCATGAAAGACAACATTTTGGGCAAATCCTGGAATATTTAGAATGTTAAATACGTTCCTATATTACAAAGTCCAATGGCCTATCTCCGCAGGCCTCCTGATTTTGGTGTTCCCCACAACAATTCAAACTAATAAAAAATAGTAAATACGTACATGGAACATCCACTTGAGCAGGCGTAATTTACTGGAAGACGACTGCCTAATGTTGCCAGGAAGGTCTAGTGTTTCATAGATTTAGCAATTGATCCCTCGTAACTGTGGTGTAAGAACCGCATCCAATCCACATTTTGTTTTTGGAGATTTTTTAACAAGGGAAACTCCTTGGGACGATGTAACTCAGTATGGGAACATTCTCTTCCAAGAGTCCACCACATCCGTACATTCTGAAGATTTTAGAACTTTAGCCATGTTTTTTGTAATCAGTATATCTTCTACAGGAAATATTACAATTTACATCTGTTTAGTCAGCAGAAGATAACTCTGTCTGCAGTCATTTTCTTTAAATCACCATTTATTCTTCTTCTGAAGCTCAAACTCCATATGCATACATTTTGTATGTGACCTTAAAGGGATCTGTCAGGAGGAGTTTACAAATAAATTCAGTGTTATCTTCATATAGATTGTAGAATAATAATAAGAGTGCTATCCCTCTATTCCCGATTGACCTGTACTGCCATGCCACTAGCTTTATTAGTAAATTAACCTTGACTACCAGTGGCGTAACTAGAGTCCGAAGGGCCCTGTTTAAAAATATGGACCTTCCAGCTCCTCCTTCCCGCGCATGCTGGTCAGATGTCTGAGCCCTTGTAGGGTTCTAAATTCTATAAGTGTTGCCCTCCCTTCCCCGCCCTACCCTGGCCCCTTCCTGGTAGATACGACTCCCATTCTGGGCTCAATACTAGTAAATATGTCAGCCATACTGGGTCCCTTCTGGGTTTATATATCCCCCATCCTCATATATAAGTCATCCTGTGACCCATCCTGGTATATATGTCGTTCATCCTGGTTGATATGTCACCCATTATGGTATATATGTCCCCATCCTGGGCCTCTTTCTGGTATATATATCCCCCATCCTCATATATAAGTCCCCCATCCTGTGACCCATCCTGGTTGATATGTCACCCATTATGGTATATATGTCCCCGTCCAGGGCCTCTTTCTGGTATATGTATCCCCCATCCTCATATATAAGTCCCCCATCCTGTGACCCATCCTGGTATATATGTCACCCATTATGGTATATATGTCCCCATCCTGGGCCTCTTTCTGGTATATATGTACCCAATCCTGGAATAAATGTCCCCCATCCTGTGCCCCATCCAGGCAGATATTTCACCTATCCTGGTATATAAGTCCCCTTCCTGGTATATATCTTACCCGTTCTGCCTCTTACACATAAAAAAGAAACACATTGTACTTAGGGATGAGGGAGTATACTCCCTACTATTCGGTATTCGCCGAGTAGTAGCGGTATTCGGGCTAGTCGCTACTCTCTGAGTACTTATGTGTACTCCTGACTGTTCTTTGCGCTGAAATGCATTTCAGCTTCGCGGACGCCCATCCAGCAGTTGCGCCTCTGTGACCACGATGATTATGCCCTTGATGATTACTATGCATGCGATTAGGGATGGGCAAATCCTGAAATACTCGGAATCGCTGGACTCTGGACTCGGTACTCGTTGCGAGTCCAAATAGTAACCTGTACTTTTGCAGTGTATCTGTACAGATACACTACAAAAGTACCCTAAAAGTTAATCTAAGGGGTTAAAAACAATAAACGTTCATACTCACCTTCTGTGGGGCCTGTACCTTATGTACCGGAACCGGTACCGAAGACCTCCGGGCGTCACAAGACCTCAGATCACCGGGAGAAGATGGGCTGAAGGACCTGTGAGATTTCAGCCAATCAGCATGCGGCTAGCGGTCACATGGCTTTGTCACGTGGCTGCACTGCCAGCCAATGAGCGATCTGGCCAATCTGATTGGCTGGCAGTGTGGCCACGTGACAAACCCATGTGACCGCTCTGTATAGATACACTGCAAAAGTACAGGGACTCGCTACCCCCGAGTAATTCCTAAGGAAACTCGTCGAGTAGCGAGTCCCCCGAGTCCGCTACTATTCAGGCGAGTCCCGAATAGTAGCAAGTAGATTCGCCCATCCCTACATGCGATACAATAGCACAATATTATGTCTACACTCATCATCAGTTCTTCTGCTCTCTTGTGCTTCAGAGAAACCCAGGTACAACTGATAACTGGGTTCATATTGTACACCACGGCAATTTTATACTATTGTGCGGTAAAAACATAAATTCATTTATGACCAAGGTGAGTCTTAGTGTGGATTTGTGCTGAAGTTGGAAGGTGTATAAAAGTAGGTAACACTCTTGGTAACCAGTAGTGATGAGCAAGTACTGCCATCCTTAAGTGTTCAGTACTTGTAACGGTAGCAGTTTGACACTTGGACGGGTATGACTTGTTTCCCATTGACTTCCATTTTCCCTGGTAAACTAGGAAACTTTTCCAGAATATCTTTTGGTAAAATGCTCGCGTTACCCATTGATTTCCATTATATTTAGTAAACAAGTTGAGCCCATCCAAGAGTCAAAATGCTCATTACGAGTACTGAGCACCTGAGCATGGCAGTGCTCGCTCAACATTGTTCTGTAGAATATGGCTGCATACAGGGTTTCAGTTGCATACTGCATTCATAAGAGGACACTGAATAGTCACAACATTTTTGTGAGGGCTAGGACAAGGCTATGTCCATATGTCAATGTTATGGTATGTGGCAGCATATATTATGCCAGAAATGTTACAGCAGTCCCTGCCTAGAGTAAGATTTCTGGTGACACAGACGCCACTGAGACGAGGTGTCAAATTTATTAGGCGGCATACGCCAAAATGAGTTTGGCATATCTTATTCCTGCACTGCCGCCATTAAGACTGGCATATGAAACGCCAGTCTTAATCACTTGGGACCTTTGCATCCTCCACCACTCCATCTTTGTTTTCAATTTCCTTGTTGGAATGGTGCTTTAAATGTAAGTCCCCTGTCCCTTGTATTATACTCACCTGCTGCCGTCTACATCTTTTTCCAGCTGCAGTGTTTTATGAAGTTTTCCATAGGTCACGACTAGGGATGAGCGAGTAGAATCATTACTATTCAGTACTCGCCGAATAGTAACGATATTCGGGCTACTCGCTACTCCCCGAGTTTCTTGTGATTACTCGGGAGTAGTGAGTAGTCCTTTCACTTTCGTAGTGTATCTATATATACACTAAAAGTGTACATAAAAGTTGTTAAAAAATAAAAAAATATCATACTCACCCATTCGATGCCTGCACTGGGACCGGCAAAGAAGACATCCGATCAACGAGAAGGACCTGTGAGTCTGACAGCCAATCAGATGGCTGGTAGCGATCTGACCAATCAAATGGCCAGACGTCACAAACCACCTCATCGCTACCAGCCACCTGATTGGCCAGATTGCCAGGTCTTGAAGTGCATCAATGACCTGGCACTCTGGCCAATCAGGTGGCTGGTAGCGATCACATGGTTTGTGACATCTGGCCAGATCACTACCAGCCATCTGATTGGCTGTCAGACTCACAGGTCCTTGTCGTTGATCGGATGTCTTCTTTGCCGGTCCTGGTGCAGGCGTCGGATAGGTGAGTATGATATGTTTTTTATTTTTTAACAACTTTTATTCACTTTCAGTGCACTTTGCAGTGTATATATAGATACACTGTGAAAATACTCGCCGGCCCATTCATTAAATTGGACTCGCTATACTCGCAACGAGTACTGAGTACTGGGACCTACTCGTTGCAAGTATAGTTCTGTACTCGCTCATCCCTAGTCACAACTCAATACAAGCCAATGAGAGCCTCGCTCTGGCCTCATTCTGGTTCTTATAGAGATGCATTGAGCTGTTGTGATGTAACTTCTGACCTCCGGCCACTCAAATGTTATGGGCACAAGATGGAGCCGCGGGATTGGAAAAGGAAGAAGACGGCGACAGGTGAGTGAATGCTGGGGGCAGGGGACACCTTTTCAATGCTGGGGGCAGGGGACACCTTTTTAAAGTGCCTCTCTAGTGCTGAAAAAAATAACATCTGGAGTGGTGCTTTACACATTTTATATCAATCCAGTGTACTTAGAAGGAAAAATTAAGCATCCTTGATAATATACAGAAGCATACGTCAGCAAAAAAGGATCAAAGACAGAGGGTTAAATGAGCTTAGAATATGAAAAGACAATGTATTGAGTGACGACTGGTGACTCAGTAATTTCAGCTGATGGTGGGGGAATCTGTCAGTCAAACCTAGATGAGAACTGTAAAAATATTTTGAAGATTTTACCATGTAAAAGCTTGTAGACCATGGGTCAGCTATACAACGCACGCTTTACATTGAAGAGTAAGACCAGACAGCCATTTCATTTATGCAGGATTAAGTAGTGACGTAAAAGCCGCATTCATGTAATGAATACTCTAAATCTGTTTACACTGGGAATATGAAGGAATATTAAAGAAACACAGGCCGGTATTGGCACTTATAGTCAATGCTCTGTACCTCTGAATATCATTCCTGCATGTAAAAAGTACACTGGGAGTATAATACACACCACATATATTTACTGTGCATATACAGTACATATAAAATTATATTATCATCCAATTCAAAGAAAAAATAGCGACACTCACCAGGTTGAATCTTCATATCTTTAATGGTTTCCAGAAATCATTTCATGATACACCGATGGGGGAGATGTGAGGAGACGGCGGACGACGGCCTGCCGTTTCGAGGTTTATTACCGCTTCCACAGGATATAAGGACCCGTGGAAGCGGTAATAACCGCGAAACGGCAGGCCGTTGTCCGCCGTCTCATCACATCTTCCCATTGGTGTATAATATTGCGTTTCACTTTATGTGTGAATTACTGAAATAAATTATCTTTCTGTTGATATTCTAATTTACTGAGATGCGCCTGTATTCATATAATTTTTGCAAATTGTCACTTCAATGAAGAAGTGGATGAACTCTAGCGCCACCTTTAGATAGCAATCCTTAAAGTCATAGTTGACTCTTTAACAAGCCTTTTAATATGACCAAGGATTTGTGCCAGATTAGAACCCTAAATTACAGCCGCTGTGTTTCAGGATAACGGCCCCTCATCAGTGCAGTGTGTGAGATATTCTGATCTGGCTGTGTGAGAGGCTAAGACGAGGTCTGGGGAGTCGCTATTTATTTTATAGGAGACAGATAAGTTGATAAGGACACTTATAGCTGCAATGGTCCTCTGGGAAAATGCAAATTGTCCCTTCAATCAAGAAGTGGATGAACTCTAGCGCCAAGACTATGACTTTGAGGATTGCTACCTAAAGGTGGCGCTAGAGTTCATCCACCTCTTCATTAAAGTGACAATTTGCATATTCCCCAGAGGAACAGTGTCCGTTATCAACTTATCTGTCTCCTTATGGCTGCAGGGAAACTCCTCTCCATGCAGTAGATAGCTACTTCCCCAGAACTATATATTTTTGGAAATACAAAATATAAATTTTTTATATTGAGCTGGTAATAGATTGTAATAGTTGACGTCTGTATGTGTGCCAGTACTGCTTTCTCCTACTTTGTCTTGACCCTATCTGGCACGTGAGCACCATATTGGAGATTTGAAGTCTACGTCTTTGTTGGCGCTCTACACTTTGGACAGTCATGAAACTACATTAGTTATCAAAGAAAATGTTGACACAGTAATGTAGAGGAACATTCAATGCAGCCAGATATGACTTAGTACACATTCACTTCGTTTTTCAGATCGTCCAAGCTGATCTTCCAAAATATTCTTTGAAATAGTTAGAAGTAGACCATGATTTGGCTGGTTATCCCTGCACATGGAAAACGTCTATTTACATCTATTATGAACGTCTGCATGTGTAATTACCACATGAAATACAAAAGCTACAATTGGGGTAATTTCTGGTTTTAAAAAGGTCCAAATCGGCTTCTCCCTGGCACATAAATCTGAAGATTTACAAAAGTCTTGGACTTTCCAGGTAGACATTGTCTCCACCGCACAAGATAGGTTGCCAATCCATAAAATCCTTAGTGCTCATCCAAAATGAAATGCAAACAATGTGTGAGCTGTAAACTAAAGAAGGAAACAGAGAATGTCTAGGTTACCTTTAGTCAAGGCCAAGAGTGCAGTCCGCCAGCATTTTTACCCAAGCCATGTGCTCTTGTGTTCTTCCATAAGAGCATGTGTTCATTCATGCTTTGGCATATTAATTGTCTATAGACGCAGAAAAGTTTTGCAATAAGGCTAGGGTCACATTAATACGCAGTGGTAGCACGCATGCCAAGGGCGTAACTACAATAGGTGAAGGGGTTGCGATCGCACTGGGCCCTGCAGCCTAGGGGGGCCCAAGAAGTCCCTTTGCCTATAGAAAAAGACTAATACTATTAAAGATTTGCAATAATTGGGGGCCCCGTGGAGCTTTCACATCAGGGCCCCTGGCCTGAAGTTACACCACTGGGTACCGCCATGGTAGCGCCGCGTTAATGCTGCCAATGCTTACCTATGGTGACGCAGCCCCTAGCGCAGCTCAAACGAATGTAATTTTGCGCCTTTTCCTAACGTAGAAAAGTTGCCTTCAGCAACTCTTTTCTCACGTTAGGAAAAAGCGCAAGATTTCATTCAGATGCCGGCGTTTGAGCAGCGCTAGGGGCCTCGTCACCATAGGTAAGCATTGGCAGCATTAACGGGCGCTACCATGGCGGTACCACTGCGTTAAGGCTGCCAAAACCTATGTTTTAAACACAAAGCCCCTTTAACATTAATCTGACCTTAGCCTAAGGCTAGGGTCACATTTGCGGTTGTTTTTTCAAATCTGGATCCGGATTTGACCATTAAAAATGTTCAAAACTGGATCCGGATCCATAGCCTTAGGCTACAATAGAAAAAACGGATTGCACTCAATGCAATCCGGTTACTGCATCCGGTTTTGCAGCCTGCAGTAAAAATCATGCAGGCGGCATTTTTCGGAGTGGTTGAAATACTGGATCCGTTTTTTTTAAAATGGCCGCCTATGGCAACCGGATCCGGTACCGTAAGATACATTCATGAATGTACCTTGCGATACTAGATCCGTTTTTGGGGCCACGATGTTTTCTCATTGCAGGTCTGGATCCATTACTGGATCCAGATCTGCAATGTGATGCCAAATATGACGGCACACGGTAATATCAGATCCGGTAATGGATGTGGTTACCGGATTGTGCCTTCCAAATGTGACCCCAGCCTAAGGAGCAACAAAATTAAAATTTCTTCTGATTTATCTTGTTGTCAGATTTCAAGGGTCCTCTGTAATGGCTTGTTCACACTGTACGTGTTTGATCCGTTTTTTGTGATCCGTTTTTGCATGAAAAACAGATCACTTCCTGCGATGCCCAGCAAAGTCAAGAGTTTTCAGAAATGCTGTTCATTTTTGAGGCAGAAAACACATCCAGAAAAAGAATGAGCCAATTATTGATCCGCCTTCTCCACTCTTTTCTCCATTGACTCCACTGTAATGAAAATCAAGCAGCAAAAGACTTTTGGGCCCCCTAGGCTCCTGAGCCCGGGCGCCATTGCAACCCCTGAACCTATTGCAGAATAAAAAAAAGTTAGAAAAAAAGTTTGCATAAGTGTGTTCATGACCTTTTTTATGGGTTGAGGCTTTCAGAACAGTACGGTACTTGGACCAATGTTATTCAATTCAGTTTGACTGCTTAGATGATTGAATGTCAAAATCGTATAATGAAGTAATCTTTTTCTTATTTTTCTTATTTCGGCTATTCATCTCCATGGAAACACCATAAAATTGGATCTCATATCAATCATCTTTATTGCATCTGATTTTTACAAAGACATTGCAATTATTAACAAATTTAAAAATATTTTTTTTCTGAATTTCATTACCTGCTGATACATAAAAATGAATGCCATGCAGATGTAAAAAATGGACATATGGCTTGCATATGAATGACATTACAAATGAAAGAAAATGTGCTTTTTTCTGAATAAAAAACAGAGTTTTTTACATGCTCGTATGATATTAGCATGATAGTGATTAAATCAGGGGTGGACCTACTGTGGTGCAGCTGGTTCAGCTGCACCAGGGCCCCAACCGGCTAGGGGGGCCCTCAAGCCTGCAGGGGGGCCCCCAGCCGATCCCCATGTCCCTGTGTCAGAGGAGAGGGGGTTAACTGAGGGAAGCTTCCTGGTTCCCTCGGCTGATCCCGCCCCTCCTCTCCTCTGCTGTCCCAGCTCCCAGGACTGCGCGGCCCGGCGCAGGTAGGAGATGCAGCAGCTATAGCACATTTCCCCCTGCTCCTCGCCGACATCCACTAGCACACCCCCCGCTCCTCGCCTACATCCACTAGCATCCCCCCAACTCCCCCACCCCGCTCCGCGTCTACATCCACTAGCACACCCCACCCCACCAACAGCTGCTGCACCAGGGCCCTCTTGGCACAAGGTCCGCCACTGGATTAAATATATCATGTGTCTGATTAGTATGTATCTGACTGCTAGGACCTCTATCAGTCTAGATAATGGAGGTTTAACATTTCCATCAGAGCCTGCTCCTGCGATATCTGCTTCTGTTATCAGGCACCGCTGAATTCACCCTGTAAGTTGTGCTGGTGATAGAAAAAGTCAGTGTAAAAGGTATGTCACACACGTCAATATCGCCTGCACGATCACGGCTGCACGTGATGTTGCAGCGATATTGACGCGTGTGACATACTGAATCAACCAGCGATAAATCGCTGGTTGATGATCGCCAGGTTTTAGAATCTGTCCTAAAACCTGGCGATGGTCGCCCGGTGGACACGCAGCATCGCTGCGTGTGACACTGGGAGTAGCGATATTCCAGCTCCCAGCGCCTCTCACAAGCGCTGGGAGCTGGTATCCAAGGTAAACTGCGGGTATCTAGGCAGCGCGCGCTGCCTAGATACCCGATGTGTACCTTAGTTACCAGCCTCCTCCGCTCACCGGCTGGTATGTAAGGTACACAGCGGGTAACTAGGGTCCCTAGTTACCTGCTGTGTACCTTAGATACCAGCCGGTGAGCGGAGGAGGCTGGTAACTAAGGTACACATCGGGTATCTAGGCAGCGCGCGCTGCCTAGATACCCGCAGTTTACCTTGGAGACCAGCCTGCTCCCGCTTCCAGCAGCCTGGCAGCGGGAGCAAGACATCGTGGAAACGATATTTAAATCATTTCCACGATGTCTCTGGTCCATTGATCGCTGGTGTGTCTGCCTGTGTGACAGCTCACCAGCGATCAGCCGTCAATGTCGTCAGCGATCATCTCACTGACGACATTGACGCGCGTGACACCCCCTTAAAAACCTCTAATCAGTGCAGTCTCTGCCCATCCACTAAGGTTGGAGTGGCTGGGACCTTGCTGTACTTCACAGTCTGACAGTGTTTGTGCACTGCAAAGCTGAAGTCATCAACTCCTAAGCTTCAGCATATTGGAGAGCACCACACTCTAATAATAATTTCAGCTTCTTCCTGGAAGCTGGAATAAATAGCTTTTGATTTAAATGTTATTTGACACTTCTCTTGCCTCATGATTTTTTACCTTGCTGCCATCTTAGGGGCCCGTCACACGCTGCCACCTCGCCGGAGATGTCTGCAGCGATTGGCGGGAGCGCGCACGTTTTTGGCGCCCTGCCTGCGTCGCCGTCCCCCATGGGCGACACCTCCGGCGTCTCGCCGGCGATCTGACAGGCGGCATCGCTGCCAGGGTGTCTCAAAACCCCAGCGCCGATGCAGTACAATGTAAGCCTATGGTTCTCTTCGCCTGTCAGTTCGCCGTTGGCCGTTTACACATCGTCCCAGATTGGCCGCCTGGTTTCACATCAGTGATGTGAAACCAGGCGAGCACTCAGAGGCGCCGATATAGCCCCTTTACATTATGCGACGCAGGGGCGATATCGGTGCTGATAGGTCACGCCCCTACATCGCCTATTAAATCGGCGGTGCCGTTGCCAGGTGTGACGGCACCCTTAGTTTTGACCCGGCTCTCTGACTATGCTATCGGATGCTGATTTTGTCCTTTTCCCGACCTACCATCCTTTGCCCTGCTTGGCCACTATTGTGTCTCTGGTCTGCACTCTGCAGCCCTTCCATAGGCAGCAATCTCTTGGACCCCGTTGTAAATCCAGTAATAGCAGCAATCTCTTGGACCCCGTTGTAAATCCAAATCCCTGTATAGGGGTTAACGGCTGTCAGGGTTTCTCAGGGTTCTCTCTAATGGAGAGGCTTGCACATATTCTGTCTGAGATACCCCTTTTTGGCCTGTTGCCTTGGACTGACGTGACAGGAGGTGTCCATTCTCCCTTTCTGTCTAAAGATTGTCCCATTTTCCTGAACTCACACTTGATTCCCAAATATTCAACAAGAGGAAAATCACATATTTATAAACTCCTTTGATGGGAAAATAATATTAGTCACACTTAATGTCGGGATTGTGGGGTCCTTGCATTCAGATAATCACGAATCATGCAGTAATAGCATATAAAAGCAATGCGTCACAAATATCTATAATTGAGAAATTTGTTTTAATTCGTATTTTATGGGGCAGATTTTTAAAATTTCTTAGAATAATTTTCTGGCTAAAGACATTAAAAGTGGTATTTTTGCACCGGCCCTTTTTCTTATATATGTGAGACTTCAGAGTGACACCTTGTATACACTATTTCCTATGAATTTCCAGCATCTTTGTGCTTTACAAGGAGAGTTGCAGAAAACCACATCACATGTCAGTTGGCTTCCTTAAACCTATGCCAGGTTCAATAGGACATGGGTACCGTGGACACATATGGTTCATATCATATAGGAAGAAACACTGACTCATTTCTTACTGAATTTCTTTGTCTGGTATCTTCCCTTTGAATTTCACCCCCATAGTCTATATCTTGACTATTTTCTTTATGTGTTCAATCAGCACAACTTTTTGCTCTATGATTTACAATGTGTATTTGAAAAAGTCCATGGCTTGACAACAGAAACAACCTGACAACTCTATCTCAAGGGAAACATTTCATGTCATTTCTCTATGTTGAACTGTCCCCAATGTCTTGTTAGTGATCTGTAGTGGCCTCTGCAGCCTCTTCGTTTCCTCAGTGGGAAGACCAGTGTTCACGGTGTTCTCACCCCTTCGGCACTCCCTGTGCTCCGTCTACTACATCATTCTCCTTGGGGCTGCACACAAGTCTCCCGGGAGCGTGCTTAGGTGGGCACATGCCCACTAGTCTTGAAGGGCCTGCGTGCCCAAACCAAAAGTGCTCCACAGCCTATGGCTGAGAAGCACAGAGTATTTAAAGCACATTCCCCTATGGGGAGTGACTGAGCAACATGGTCTATGCTTAAAGGCACTCTGCTAGTTGTCAGGTCCCCGTTATCTGTGCTGTATCCTAAGTTCCGTGCTTCATATTGCTATTAATCACAAGCACCTGCTAGAATTAGCCCTGCTGTTGTACCCACAGTACCAACTTGGACCAGTCTTGCTTCCGTACCCTTCACAAACTTGAACCAGCCCTCCTGTAGTACCTACTGCACCAGCATGAACCAGCTCAAATAAGGAAATAAGAGGTATCATATCAAAATTATAGCTAAACCGAAATACCTACTTCAAAAATAGTAATGTAAAAACAACAACTTTATTTTACACAATTGAAAGGTCCAAGGATCGAAATTTAGGACAAACAGGATCAATAGAAGACACACAAATTACACCAGAGCACTGTACAATAAAGCAGTCACTCTAATTATCCCTAGGAGACAATAACTACCTAGCAATGGAGAAGTTACACCCTAAAATTATGGTATCCCCATTCCAGGGCGGCTAACCCTATAGGTTGCCCTTAGCTAAAATCCACCAGTAACAAAAATCGGTCTTGGGAGTTCTGCCCATTGAGATAAGTTGACTCCTTAGAAGTTCAATTTATTTGTATATGAATACACATCCTCCACTTAGCTAAGGGCAATCAATACAGAGAAAGGGGAGACAAAGAGGCGCAAATGGGTCTTATCGTTGTATGGATAAGATGGTACTGTCATAGGTGTATGTGCTCACCTGGTCCAGTTGTGTTCCCCCACAACTGGTTAATTAGATCGGACAGCTGCTGCTGGATCCGCACTCCCACACAATGGTGGTGACGTATCCAAGAAAAAGATCCAGAGAGAGATCGTGCATCAATGATACACGCTGCCGTCCCACCGAACCCGAAAAACTATCAGGGAAGCCAAACGCTTGTACGCTGCTCCAGCGGCAAATGATCGCGATCGCAGCAGTCGCGCGATCGCATGTTCCGAGGAGAGGAGGGAGGACGGGAAGTGAGTGAAGCCTCACTTCCTGCAGCTGCGCCCGCCCCTCCTCTCCTCTCAAGGTGGGGCAGCTGACTGTGGGAGGCACAGCAGGCAGAATACGGCAAGTCCAGCACCAGATACCCCCCCAGTCAACAACTCTGCCACTAGCACCCCCCCTGCTCCTCACCTCTGCCACTAGCACATTCCTCCCGCTCCTCACTTCTACCAATAGCATCCCTCCCCCCTGCTCCTCACCTATGGGGCACTGGTGTAAATGCTGCATCGGGGCCCACAAAGATGATGTTACGCCACTGCGCTGCTCCTTTATTCCAATCAGTACTTCAATCGCACGTATTTTGGTACAAGCCTTGCACCTTCCTCAGGGATATATATTCTGAATACATTCCTGAGGAAGGTGCAAGGCTTGTACCGAAACGCGTTGGATTGAAATACTGATGGAATAAAGGAGCAGCGTACAAACATTTGGCTTCCCTGATAGTTTTCCGGGTTCGGTGGGACGGCAGCGCGGATCATTCAAGCACGATCGCTCTCTGGATCTCTTTCTTGTATAATGGCAATCAATCAGACTGCAATGGGCGTGCATAAATTGAAGAGGACCGTGACTAAAGCACCACCACAATGACTGAAACAAAAGGTCAGTAATGCTAAAAAAAGTTTTTATACATAAATGAGGGGAACTTTTGTTTGAGAACATGTTAGGATCACGTTGTATCACTTCTTGGTGCTTAGATACATCTATGGCCTGCAAATGTTTTCAATAAATACTGTCTTCTAAATAGAAAACCACCATCTTATATTAATATAGTAGAGAAGGGTCTTTATTGGGAGATCACATGGATGAGCTGAACATGCACAAATATAACATACAACAAGACCATGCAGTAGATCAAAATATTTTAGGTAAAGTTTTAATTTATCCATATTATCAATCCATCACGTCATCCTCTAATGTACATGCACAGTACGCGAACGTTGGACTACGAGTATGATACTGATAGATGACTATGTTCAATAGGACTGAATACCAGTGGAGGAAAGATATAACATCTGAAACATAATAAAAACTAAACTAATGAGAAGTTACCTCCTTTTGCCAATTCTCGGAATGACTGCAAGTTGCCAACGGGTTGTAAAATACAGTAGAATAATACAAAACAGCCTCTCGAAATAAAGCTCGGTTTTCTTGGAAGCTAAAATTAAAGGCAAGAAGCCCAACGTGCTGGAGGACAAGGCACCACAGGCAGATTAGCTTTAGCTCTAGATAAGTGGATATAGATAGCAGGGAACAAAAGTTGGCTGTGATGCATTGTGGATCTGGTTGAAGCCAAGTATAGTTTTGGACTACCGCGGTGTGACCGGCCACCTCTGCTCACATTAAATCAATATCTTTATGTGCTGCTCTAGGAAGTATGTGCAGTCTGTAATCTGTTCTTGGCATTTTTTACATCACTTGGGAGAAAGATGAGAAATATCCCAACACATGGAGCTGAATGGAAAGGTTCCACCACCGCAGACTCTGTAAATGTTTAAATTTTACTAAAATATTTGTCTTTTTGCTTAAGTGCGATCTTGGTGTCTGGACAGGTATCACTTTTGGAAAGCAAATGTTAGATCGTAATTATTCCATTTTTAGACACTACCAATGACTGAATGTTTATTTTGCAAAAAAAAAAATTGCAGGTTTATTTTTTGGGGTTACGGTTTGGTTTGTGATTCCCACAATTCCACACTCTTTCATTTAGAGCGGTATCTATAAAGACCTTGGATTACCTCTGGATTGCTGGCAGACAATCAATCTTCATCTCCAACAGATTCTTTAAACACATTGAAATATGCACATATTCAGTATGTACATGTAGATAGATAGATACAAACAGGGGTGCATCTAGTCACCCTGCCGCCTGAGCCGATTGGAGGCCGGGGGGGTGCTAGCGGATCTCAGCCCCGCCGCCCCTTCAGCCTTAGTTGAGGTCCGGGGGGGGTGCTAGCGGACCTCAGCCCCACCGCCCCTGCAGCCTTAGTTGAGGTCCGGGGGGGGGGTGCTAGCGGATCTCAGCCCGCCGCCCCTTCAGCCTTAGTTGAGGTCCGGGGGGTGCTAGCGGACTCAGCCCCCGCCCCTGCAGCCTTAGTTGAGGTCTGGGGGGGTGCTAGCGGATCTCAGCCCGCCGCCCCTGCAGCCTACAGTGCCACAGCGCAGGGCAGCCGCCCTCTTACCACTATTACCGGGGAAAGCGTCCGTCTCTCCTGAGGCCGCCCGCTGATGTTGGTGGCGCCGCCCCTTCTCTGATGCCGCTCCACCTGGCTGCCGCCGCTCTGGACTCAGGGCTCACACTGTCCAATGGACGGTGCGGCCCTGGATACAAAGCAAAAAAAAAACTGCACAGAACTCAAGACACAATGTGAACTGGTGCTAGCAGTGACGCTGGGTCAAATACCAAGAACAAAATGTCTCTGCAGCACACAGCTACTACCAATATCGTACATATGCTAACGAGCAAAAAATTAGAAAAAATTTAAAAACGTACGTTTTTTCAAAAACTCATTATTCTTAATTTAATTTTTATTTTCTGGGGGTCTTAGTACATACATTGGCCAATGTCTGCTTGCTCACCAACCACGTCACGGTGCCCCTAGGTCTGATGAGTCCTGCACTGACATCCCTGTCCTCCTTCTCCTCCCTGTCCCACTGTTAGGTGAGTGGACACCATCTCAACCTCAGACCACCTGTGGATGATGAGGGTGCTAAGTGCAGTCATGGAGCCAGCAACCTCATCACCCACAGGTGGTCTGAGGTTGAGATGGTGTCCACTCACCTAACAGTGGGACATGGAGGAAAAGGAGGACAGGGATGTCAGTGCAGGACTCATCAGACCTAGGGGCACCGTGACGTGGTTAGTGAGCAAGCAGACATTGGCCAATGTATGTACTAAGACCCCCAGAAAATAAAAAATTAAAATTAAGAATAATGAGTTTTTTGAAAAAACGTAAGTTTTTTAATTTTTTCTCATTTTTTGCTTGCTAGCATGTGTACGATATTGGTAGTAGCTGTGCGCGCAGAGACATTTTTTTCTTAGATAGATAGATAGATAGATATCTGTTTGTACAAATTTGCTTCAATTTCTAATATTTAAGCTTGCGCAATAAGGCATCATTTTGTTGCAATTGTTATGCTAACACAGTTGGGGAGTAATGGACCCACTGGACCAAAGAAAGCTTCAGCTTCTGTGGAAGCTGACTATTAGGAAAGGAACAAGCCAGACAAGAACTTCAGTGAAAAGAATGGTCTTTTATTGAGTTTGGCAGGAGAACAAATATGAGAGGACCCCCTGGGCCAAGACACCAAACTCCTTCAGAGGAGCATCGGAGTACAAACCACTATACAGGGATTAGCCCGACACAGCTCCAAAGGGTCTAAGTGCCATGACTCCAAGACCAGATGGGCGACTCATGAAAAGCAAAGTCACTGAGGTTAGTAGAATGGAAGATGTACAGCAGGGGTCTCAAACTCCAGGCCTAGAGGGCCGCACACAGTGCAGGTTTCCATGATCTCGTTTTGCATTTGACAGTTGAGAATCATCACCTGTGCAGTAGTAGTCAAATGCTACGGAAAACCAGAAAACCTTCACTGTGTGCGGTCCTCGAGGCCTGGAGTTTAAGACCCATGATGTACAGTGATGTAGAAATTGAACAGACCATAACGGAGACGAGGTGGCGGAAGAGATCTGAGGTAGACACAGGACTGTAGAAGAGATGGTGTTGGCCGGAGATGTCCTCGGAAATATGGATTAGCCAGCTGAGTAGGTAAAAATACGGATGGATTTCAGGTAGCCAGCACAGCCCTGGGCGGGGACACTAAACTCTGTAAAGAGACACTGGACAATAATTAAAGAAACAAGACAAGAGAACAGAGCCAATTCTGACGGAAGCATAATGTTGCTCAATCACCTCCCTTAATTGGAGGTGTGCCTTATAGACACTGAGCCTCTCAGCAATAGGTAGAGATGCACTTCCAGGTCAAGGCTCCAGACAGGGAGCCAGGACACATTGCTGGATTGTGCACTGGGTGAGAGACCTGTATAGGAGAGTCCACGGCAGCCTGGGCAGATAGTATGGAGCCACATGCTGGGAACCAATCTCCCTGCCCAGTGAAGACCGGCACAGTGGCTGGAGGCATGACAGCAATAAAATATACACTTGTCCATTTCAAAGCGTAACCCTGAAAACTGGTGTACATTTCCTGATGAAGAAGCGGTTTTACGCTTCGAAACACGTAGAATAAACCACCATGTACTACAACGATGCTTCGAATTGGATTATTTGACAGTAGCACGGATGTGATACCATTATTCTTGATAGCCCTAATTGGATGGCTGAGATATCACCATATGTACATCACTGCATGCCCTTGCCCAAGCTTGGATGGCTGACATACCGTCCAGACACACCGGTAGGAGGACTAAGTCATGATAAGAATGTGTTCTTTACAGTTAGAGGGTGGCAAACTATGGATTGCCTCATCCCAAAAATTAGAAGTGACCAATAATATGTCAGCAAATGAATGAAGTCAACACAGAAAATTTCCATAATTACAGTAGTTTGCTCTTCATTGATAAAACTTTTCAAAATTGTTTCAACATGTTAAGGTCAATATGAATATAATGTGTTTTTTTGGTTTGATTTTCAAGGGTGTTATCAATAAAGAACAGGCATATACCGTAATTTAAGTTTGCCCTAAAGAGTTATGGCCACTTTACACGTCCCAACATCGGTCTGATGTTGGATACAGTGACGCGGGAGCGTGCATTTTTTGGGCAGAAATCCAAGATCGCATAGGAGATGTTACACAGCGCGATATCGGCAGGCAACGCAACTGCGATGTGTACGCCCCCTTATACGGCCGACCCAGGAACGACCATTTAACATAGGAGAGAATAGGGGAAGTTGTGCTCCACATCGTAGTTGGGCTTTCACACGGCACGATCCTGCCAGATTGTCCATCCAATATCGGGCCGTTGGAGAGCCTGCACGATTCTTCCCCGATATCGTTTTGGCATCGTTCTTGCATCAAATTGGACATTTCCACCATACAACGCACGAACGATATCGGGGACAACGCACGAACCACGTGACTTTTTCTCGGAGTTGGACGCCGATATCGGGACGTGTAAAGTGGCCATTAGTCCAAGGCCAGCAACTTTTTATTAAAGTCCTATCTAATATATCCCTATAATTTAAATGGGTTGTTCGGGCTTTTGCTATAATTCATATGTGGATCTAGGCTGTAAAATGTTGCCAGTTTATAATATACATGCTGTCAACATTTTGCATAGTTACCTAGATATCACATATTTACAGCAGCCAGGGAACATCCAGCGGGCGTGTTTGTAGTTTGACCACTGCAGCCTTATATCTGGTCCAAAAAATTCATAAATCATTAACCCAGCCACATAGGGGAGGACCTATTGTGGCAGGCATTGGCTCAGTTTTCAATAATATAGGAGTTTATCCTAGATAAAATTATGGGACCATTTGCAAGGGCAGCGACTTCATACACGAGGGACACCAGGCACTTCCTTGAAAAATTATGAGCATTGGAGGTCAAAGAGGGTGACATCCTAGTCCGCACTCCGCAGCCTGAGTCTCTGTTGTGGAGCCCGATGCTTCTCTCTTCATACAGTAGATACACCTATGAAAAATGGGAATGGTTGGTGATATCAACTTCCTGTTTGTGGCACATTAGTATATGGGAGGGGGGAAACTTTTCCAGATGGGTGGTGATCATGGCGGCCATTTTGAAGTTGGCCATTTTGGATCCAACTTTATTTTTTTTATTGTGAAGAGGGTCATGTGACACATCATACTTATTGAGAATTTCATAAGAAAAACAATGTTGTGCTTAGTTTTAACATGACTTTATTCTTTCATGAGTTATTTCAAGTTGATATCACCATTCATTCCCATGTTATTTAGTGTATCCATATAAATGGCCCAATTGCCCGGGTGGACCATTTATATGGATACACCAAAATAAAATGGGAATGAATGGTGATATAAACCTGAAATAACCCATGAAAGAATAAAGTTACATTAAAACCAAGCACACACATTGTTTTTCTTATGAAATTCTCCATAATTTGATGTGTCACATGACCCTCTTTCCATTTCAAAGAATAAAGTTGGATCAAAATGGCCGACTTCAAAATGGCCGCCATGGTCACCACCCATCTGGAAAAGTTTTCCCCCTCCCATATACTAATGTGCCACAAACAGGAAGTTGAGATCACCAACCATTCCCATTTTATTTAGGTGCCTCCATGTAGATGGCCCACCCGATACAACCAGACACAATGTTAAGGTTGGCAGGCAGATCATTTCACCTTGTAGCCGGAGGATTGTGGTGTGGGCTATGAGATTGAGTCATTAGGCAATACTTGATAGCCCTTGTGTAGTGCCAAAATGCCCCATTCAAAAATGTAGTTTTTCATATTTTTGGTTCCTGAAGTTTCCGCTGATATTGAGCGTTAAAGTAAATCTAAAGTTTCTTTTGTCTTGCATCACGTAGAGTGATTAAAATGGATCTACTGTAGTGAAAATCTCCTTTCAAGGGTTAGCTATAAATCTCCTTTAGAGGAATCGGGACCTCCGAGCAGTTCCAAGTCCTAACATGTATTGCACAAGAGAAACTTGAGAATGTGTTTGCAACCTCCAACAACACAGCTGCCAAAGTTTGCTTGCACATAGACTTTTTTGATAATATGGAACAGATAATATATAGTCCATCATTTGCTTTGTTTTGTTCACTGTTGCCATGACAGCAGGAAGTGTTTTTTCCTCAAAGGAATTGTGTCACATTCAAGGCACGTGGCCAAATGAAATGTATAGTTTCCACTGTATGGATCCCAGACTTGGAACTTAACGGAATGTATGTTAAATTAATCATCAACACTTTATTCCTCGAAATGGCTCCAAAGAGTAATATATTGCTGAATTGAGTTTCCATTGTGTTATACTTATTATTAGAGATGGGAGAAATTAATGCAAAGGACTCTGGTCCATTGGTAAGTAATCTGATACTGGTGTGCAAAGGACTCTGGTCCATTGGTAAGTAATCTGATACTGGTGTGCAAAGGACTCTGGTCCATTGGTAAGTAATCTGATACTGGTGTGCAAAGACCTGTCCATTGTAAGTATGATACTGTGTGCAAAGACTCTGGTCCATTGGTAAGTAATCTGATACTGGTGTGCAAAGGACTCTGGTCCCTGTATAATCTGATACTGTGTGCAAAGACTCTGGTCCCTTGTAAGTAATCTGATACTGGTGTGCAAAGGACTCTGGTCCATTGGTCAGGTCAGTAATCTGATACTGGTGTGCAAAGGACTCTGGTCCATTGGTCAGGTCAGTAATCTGATATTGGTGTGCAAAGGACTTTGGTCCATTGGTAAGTAATCTGATACTGGTGGATGGGTGACCTGCAAATCTCCTTATGCTCTTCTTTTGATTAGTCAGGGCTAGTGTGCCAACATCAGGGGCATAATGATTGCAGTTGCAGAGGTGTGACCTGGCCAACACAGGAGGGGTGCCCGCTGACTCCAGAACCTACTACAGCAGTACACACTGTTGTCGAATGAGAGGCAACAGCTGACATCCGTATTCCAGGCATTTGCGTCACATACCAGTAACATAAGCATTGCCATAGCAGGCACACCATTGTCAACTGCTGACCTTGGTGCTGGCTACAGAAGAGGACGCTGTGCATCATGGGAGTGGGGGAAGGGAGAAGAATGTGACATATTTTATGCAATAGAAAACAATGGTAGAAAGGGGAGCAAATATACCAGGAAAAAGTCCAGGATGGGGGACATATATGTCAAGAAGGAGGTTAGGATAGAGGACATATATAAAATATAGGGGACATATATACAGGAGAGGCCCTGGATGGTGCCTAGGATGTAGACATATATACAAGGACTAGATGGTGGCCGATTCTAACGCATCGGGTATTCTAGAATATGTGGGTGTGCAGCGGTGCGGATGCACGGCGGTGCGGGTGTGCGGTGGTGGCCCCCCTCAGTTCTCACCCGCTACAGGCTTCTGTCACAGCCGCCTCTCACCCTAGCATGTCTTCTTCTTCCTCCAGCATAGACGTCAGCAATTCCAAGGCCTCAGGAGGCGGAGTTAACAGGGGCATCATAGTAGGCGTATCCACGCACATAGCCCTGATGTGGTGGGCGTGCCCTTTTCATGACCATTACAACGCCCCCTTTGGTAGCTCCACCCCCACCCCCTGCGGCCTTTGAATTTCTGGAGTCTATGCCACGAAAATATGAAGAAGAATGGCGGGGTGAGTGGCGGGCAGATGGAGCATGGAGCGGTGGCCGGGAGGGGGTGTGGACTGGGTGAGCAGCGGGCAGGAGACCAAGCGGAGGGTGGCCGGGAGACCAGGCGGACTGTGCCTGTTTCGCTGATTGTTCGCGGCTGACTGGGCGCAACCAATCAGCAACACGGGTTTTGCGTTAGAGAGACAGTGTGACGTGAGTGCAAGGTGAGTGTGGGGCTAAGTGTGATGTGAGTGCAAGGTGAGTATAGCATGAGTGCAGGACAGAGTTTGAGGTGAGTGGTGGGTGAGTGTGAGTGGTGGGTGAGTGTAGGGTGTGTGGGGGTAAGTGATCTGCAGTACCTGGCTCCTGGTGCTGAGTGTGTTTAGCTTAAGGACCTCTAGTGATGTCACAGTCATGTGACCTTGCTCCAGCCATGCTTGTGACATCAGAGGTCCTGTAAGTATAGAGCCCCATCACACATAACGATGCACTAACGATACCGATACGACCTGGCCGGGATCGCTGGTACATCGTTTTCACATCGCTGTTCATTAGAGATGAGCGAGTATTAAAATGCTCGGGTGCTTGAAGCTCGGGCCGAGCATCCCAAGATACTCATGTACTCGGCCCGAGCACCGAGCCCAATGTTATCCTATGGGAGACCCGAGTATTTTTCTGGCATGACCCCCGGCAGCATGGAAAAACCCTAGAAATGTCACAAAAGTATCAGAACAGTGCTCAAATGACATGGGAACAGCATGGGGAAGACCCCTGGAAGCATTTCTGACTTCCAGGTCACTGATGTCAACAATGTTGTCAGACCATTACGCCACTTTTACGGACTGTCAAGAAAACGTTACAAAATGAAACCAAAATGGATTTTCCTGGAGAAAATATTAAGGGCTCATACCCACTTGTGAGACAGAGTTGGTGGATGTTAGTTTTTTGGATTACATGAAAGATTTTTTTTTTTAAATTGTGTGGCACTCCCATGCCCCTGGGAAGAGACGTAAATGAACGCCTCTTTAAATAATGTGCCCATTATAAGGAAGTGGGTCTTTTGTAGTATTGCCCTAGGCAGGGCTGCCAAACATCGGGAGGCACTCTGGTGCCCCTGGATAGAGGCGTGCATGAGGGCCTCTTTAAATAAGGTGCCCATTATAAGGAAGTAGGTCTTTTGTAGTATTGCCCTAGGCAGGGCTGCCAAAAGTTTGGAGGCATTTCAATGCCCCTGGATAGAGGCGTGCATGAGGGCCTCTTTAAATAATGTACTCATTATAAGGAAGTGGGTCTTTTGTAGTATTGCCCTAGGCAGGGCTGCCAAAAGTTGGGAGGCACTCTGGTGCCCCTGGATAGAGGTGTGCATGAGGGCCTCTTTAAATAATGTGCACATTATAAGGAAGTGGGTCTTTTGTAGTATTGCCCTAGGCAGGGCTGCCAAAAGTTTGGAGGCACTTCAATGCCCCTGGATAGAGGCGTGCATGAGGGCCTCTTTAAATAATGTGCTCATTATAAGGAAGTGGGTCTTTTGTAGTATTGCCCTAGACAGGGCTGCCAAAAGTTGGGAGGCACTCTGGTGCCCCTGGATAGAGGCGTGCATGAGGGCCTCTTTAAATAATGTGCCCATTTTAAGGAAGTCGGTCTTTTGTAGTATTGCCCTAGGCAGGGCTGCCAAAAATTGTGAGGCACTTCAATGCCCCTGGAAAGAAACATGGGGAGAGCCTCTAAATATTGTTCCCATTACAAATGTTCGGGTCTCCTGTACTTGTAATGCCCATTCTGTAAGCGTGGACCGAAACATTTACCCCTGGGGGTATACATGAAACTAATGCCTAACTTTTGAATGGTTAGGGTCATCATCATCACAAATATGATGTAAAAAAATTATGTTTTCGTGACATCATGAACCACGGTCGCACTGATCATATGATGGTGGCAGATGAGGAGAAGGAGGAGCAGTACAGCAAGTAGCCAAAGTCATGAAGTGTGTACTCATGTGTGGGTGTGTGGAGGTGCATGGCAATTTACCGGCACAAAATTTAAATTCCGCCATCATTTGGTGGTGGTGTGGTGAAGTCAGGCCCAATCCTCGTTCATCTTGATCAGAGTCAGCCTATCAGCATTTTCAGTTGACAGGCGGGTGCATTTATCAGTAATAATTCCACCTGCGGCAATAAAAACATGTTCTGACAAAACGCTAGCGGCAGGGCAGGCCAGGACTTCCAAGGCATAGAGAGCCAATTCCTGCCACGTGTCCAGCTTGGATACCCAATAATTATAAGGCACCGAGGAATCTAGGAGCACTTTTGTGCGATCAGCAAGGTACTACCTCAGCATCTTCGCAAACATTGCAGTCCTTGTGACACTACCCCGCACCTCAGGGCCTGTGGTACTGGAGGTGCTGAGAAAAGTGTCCCAGATCTTTGAGAGTGTTCCCCTATCTCTGCTGGATTGGACTTGTGCCTCTCTCGGCCGGACACCTTGGTTGACCACCAAATCGTGACCTCTGCCGCTAGCGTTTTCAGAAGGGAATTTTTTGACTAATTCCGTGACTATGGCCTTCTGGTACTGCAGCATTTTTTTAGACCTCTCCGCCGCCTCGGGAATAAGAGAAATAAAGTTCTCCTTGTAGCGTGGGTCTAAAAGTGTCACCAACCAGTAATGAGTGTCCGTCGAGATGTTGATAACGCGAGGGTCACGAGACAGGCAGCGTAACATAAAGTCAGCCATGTGCGCCAGACTGTTAACAGGCAAGACTTCAGGTTCCTCACCAACAGAATAACTGTCTATGCAGGCCTCATCCTCCTCCTCCTCCTCTCCCCTGTCCTCTGGCCATCCTCGCTGAACCGACGGTCTGATAAATGTGCATGTATTAACGTCAATTCCGCATGAAAGTAGCTCTATTTCTTCATCATACTCCTCCTTGTCATAGTCCTCCAATGCACGTTGGAAAGAGATGAGGTTGGGCTGTGTGTAATCACCCTGTTCGGTTTCTTGCTCCAACTCGTCGTGCTCCACCTGCAATGCATCATCTTTGATTTTGAGCAGAGAGCATTTTACAAGACAGAGAAGCGGGATGGTGACGCTAATGATGGCATCATCGCTGCTCACCATCTTGGTGGAGTCCTCAAAGTTTTGGAGGACGGTACATATGTTGGACATCCATGACCACTCCTGAGGTCTTATGTGTGGAGTTCGAACCGTATACCGACGGCCTAGTTGATGCTGGTACTCAACAACTGCCCTTTTCTGCTCACAAATCCTGACCAACACGTGCAGTGTGGAATTCCAACACGTGGGGACATCACACAACAGTGTGTGAGCCGGAAGCTGCAAACGCCGCTGAAAGCCGGCAAGAGCGGCAGAAGCAGTAGGTGACTTTCTAAAATGGGCACACAGGCGGCGTACTTTGACGATCCGACAGCTCCTGGTAGGATTTAAGAAACCGCTGAACCACGAGGTTGAGCACATGAGCCACGCACAGAACATGTGTCAGCTCGCCTCGCCTCAGAGCCAACGCTAGGTTCCGGCCATTGTCACACACGACCATGCCTGGCTGTAGGTTCAGCGGTGTGAGCCAGTGATCTGCCTGCTGTTTCAGAGCTGTCCACAACTCTTCAGCATTGTGGGGTTTGTCACCTACGCATATTAGCTTCAGCACAGCCTGTTGCCGCTTAGCCGATGCAGTGCTGCAGTGTTTCCAGTTTGGGATTGGTGTGGAGGGTGAAGTGGAGGAGGAGGAGGAGGCAGAGGAGCATGACGTTCCGGAGCTGTACACTATGGGTGAAACCCTGAGTTAGGGCCTGCAATCCTTGGTGTCGGAAGGACGTGTTCTGTCCCAAGCTCAGACTGGGTCCCAGCTTCCAGAATATTAACCCAGTGTGCCGTCAGCGAGATGTACCGGTCCTGCCCACAAGCACTTGTTAAGGGCACATATGATGTTTTGTGACATGTGCTTATGTAATGCGGGGACGGCACAATGGGAAAAATAGTGGCGGCTGGGGACCGAGTAACGTGGGACAGCTGCCGCCATCAGGTTGCGAAATGCTTCCCTCTCCACTAGCCTAAAAGGCAACATTTCCAGCGCAAGCAGTCGTGAAATGTGTGCATTTAGAATTGTTGCATGTGGGGCATTGGCAGCGTATTTGCACTAGCGTTCCAAAGATTGGAGTAAGGATAACTGAACGCTGCGCTGGGACAAGGACATGGTTGATTATGGTGCTATTTCTGCTTGTGCAACTACAAGTGAAGGACAGGAGGCATCTTCGCATGCAGTATGGACAGTGGATTGTCTTGCACGCACAACAGTGAGAGACGCAGCGGTGTTACCCGCAGACACTGCTCCTGGACTCTGGTGTACATCCCACAAAGTCGGGTGCTTTGCTGACATGTGCCTGATCATGCTGGTGGTGGTGAGGCTGCTAGTTTTGCTGCCCCCACTGATGCCGGCATGGCAGGTGTTGCAAATGGCCTTTTTGGAATTATCTGCAGACACCTTAAAAACAGCCAGACTCGGGAAGACCTAACAGTTGTACTGGCAACTTCTGTCATGTTGTTGTTCCAGGGAACGGTTGCCTGCCTTCTGCCTGCGGACACCACCCTGCTTCTTCCGGCCTGTTGTGATGCTATGCCTAACTCCCCCTGTGCACTGCTGTCCTTGCTCTGCATGTCCTCCTGCCAGGTTGGGTCAGTTACTGGATCATCCACCACGTCGTCTTCCACTTCCGCACCCTGGTCCTCCTCCTGACTTTCTGGCAATTGTGTCTCATCATCGTCCACCTCTTGTTGAGACACGTTCCCACCATTGCCTTCATGAGACCGTGGCTGCTCAAATATTTGTGGATCGGTACATACGATCTCCTCATGACCCACTTTAACTGGAGCTGGCGAAAGGCCAGAATCTACGAATGGATAAGTGAACAGCTCTTCAGAGTGTCCAAGTGTGGGATCAGTTATGTACGGGGCCGGGCACTCGGCATAGTGAGAGGAAGGAGGATCAGGGTGTGAAATGTGCGGTCCAGTCTCACGGCTACTGACACTTGACCGTGTGGAAGACAGGGTATTTGTGGTGGTGCCAAACTGACTGGAAGCTTTATCCGCTATCCAACTAACAACCTGTTGACATTGGTCTTGGTTTAATAGTGGTGTACTGCTGCGGTTCCCTAGAAATTGGGCAGGAAGGTTGAGCGAGATGATGTGCGGGTTTGCCGTGGAGCAATTCGAGCTTGCATATGGCCTCGGCCTCTGCCTGCACCACCATCACGTCCAGTTCCTTGTCCCTTGCCACCGACCTTGCACATTTTCAATGTTGTGCTGCCTGTATACAGCTAAATGAAGGCGTCCAAAAGATGGTGTTTAGCTGCACACTGAGATTACAGATTACAACGGTTTAATCCCAGCAGCTGGAACGGTCAGACACAAATACTGACGCGTATACCGTGTTTTGGCGTATACAACTTGGAGCTACAAGCCACTCCTGCCGCACTAAGATGCTAAATAAATGCAGACAAGAGTTGGTTTTTAGCTGGACACAGAGATTAGAGATTAGAGGTTAAATCCCAGCAGGTGTACCAATCAGACACAAACGCTGATGAGAATACCAAGTGTTTTGGCGTATCCTAATTTCCGCTACAACCCACTCCAGGCGCACACAAATGGTAAATGAATGCAGACAAGAGTTGGTTTTTAGCTTGACACTGAGATTAGAGATTAAATTCCAGCAGGTGGACCGGTCAGACACAAACGCTGATGAGAATACCGAGTGTTTGGCAGCCCTGCGCCTACACTAGCTGAAAGGCCACAAATCTGCCCCTCAATCAGCAGCACCTCTCCCTACACTGACTGTCTGTGGAGCAGAGTGACGAGCACAACGCGGTCAGCTCTTATAAAGACTTGATCATGCTGTGCGGCAGCCAATCACTGTAATGCCACAACCAACATGGCTGTGGCATTACAGTGTCTGTCAGCCAATCCCTACAAGTGGGCTGGCTCTGTAAAGAGCGCCAACATGCAGGGAGGTGGACCCCAAGCATAGCAAGAGTATCGCGAGATTACTCGGTACTCGCCGAGTACCCCGAGTACTGAGCATATTCGCTCATCCCTAGTGGGAACCCATTTTTGGCTCAAAGCAATGGTGGAAAAAGGTAATTTTAAGCATAAGTCCAAGTTCAAGGTGCACAGTACCCGGTGGTACCGGTCACGATATCCTGTTCGTGACCGCCAGAAAAGATATGTCGAGCCCAGGCTTTGGGGTACTCAGGTATCAGGCCTCGAAGGGGTTAACTGTGTCACGGGGAATGGCGGCCGTGTCCTGGGCCTATCTTTGAAAAGGGGGTTGATATTTACAGGGGATTAAGTACAAGTTTGTCGTGACACCACCTGTAGTTTCAGGTGATGATTCACCAGCGCCGCCACAGTCCGCCACGGGTTGATGGTATTGCGGCTGAGTTGGTAAAGTCCTCCACAGGTAGGACTGGACCTCCGGGCAGCGTTCATGTTTGGGTAACAAGTTCATTGGAAGGAATACAGGCAGAGTCAAAAGTCACTTTTCCTCCGGGTACTTTACTGGTCACTTGCATGAATACACAGCTACAGTTCAGCACTCCTGATGTTATGAGGACAGGTAACTTATCGGTTGGCTGCAGGCGGACTCCAGGTTGTATGGTGGGACCCTTGGTGTTTTTCTTCCTACTCTAACACCGTCTATTCCTTCCTGCTTCCCAGTATGTTGTGTGAAGTCTGGTGACTTGTAATCAGCCTGACCTCTTCTCTTCCTCTCACGTTCACGGCCGTCGGGTAACCCTCTCTGGCCGACCGCTTGCTCCTTCAGCGGCGCCTGGTACCCACTCTTTGGTCTGTTCAGGTGCCCGGGAGACTTAAAGACCTCCACGGGACTCTGGATTTTCTGTGGTCCTAAAGTATCCCACAGGTGCGGGTTCCGGTGCCCGGTAAGCTGTCCGGGATAAACTCCCTCGAGGTCCTCACTCCCTTTAGGCTGTCTGCTCCTGGGATCTTTCTTAAGCCCTTTCTTCTTCCTCCATCTCTCCTCCACTACTGCCACTACTCCGACTCACTCAGAGGCCAGGACCTAAGCCAAAGACCTCCTTGTTCCCCCTAGAGGTGGTTTTATTCCCTCCCGGGTATCCTCCCACCGTATAAACTAGTTTCGGAGTGCTGAGATAGGCTACCACCCACCATCCTAGGGTCCACCTGCAGCTGGAGTATCTGCACCTCTTTTACGGGTGCAGTACACCTCTGTGACGCCTGCTTGGCGGGGTGCCACATACCCCCTTGATTGAATATATTCGTCCGCGAGTATCTGTACCTTTTCAATACAAGAGAACAAAAAGTACTATGCAAGAAGTCAAATTTTATTGGAAAACATCATTAAAAATAGTAAGGTGACAGGAAAGGCATATACAACAAGTCCATCAAGTTAAAGCGAGGGCTGTAGTATTTCATGATACATCATAGGGTAAACACATAGATATGAAAATACAAAATTCCACAAGTACAAAGGTAAAAGAACCCAGTCAAAAGTTCAGTACCTTGTGAATGACAAAAGGCATGCTCAAGTGCTTTTTGTCCAGATCATATACAAAGGGGGTCACAACAATAAAGACCTATGCGTACCCATATTTGATCAAAGTATAATGCCCTCCACAGCCAACCTGATGGGCTAGGACCCCGACGCCTGGTAGCTGCAGCTTCCTCAAGGGGAGTATTGTGAGCACACAATACTCCCCCTTGAGGAAGCTGCAGCTACCAGGCTTATGCAGCGAAACGCCGCGTCGGGGTCCTACCCATCAGGTTGGCTGTGGAGGGCATTATACTTTGATCAAATATGGGTACGCATAGGTCTTTATTGTTGTGACCCCCCTTTGTATATGATCTGGACAAAAAGCACTTGAGCATGATTATTGTAGGGATTTATGTATAATCTAGACATTGGAGCACTTGCACTTTACTTTTGATGTAATCATGTTCACTGCAATCATGCCTTTTGTCATTCACAAGGTACTGAACTTTTGACTGGGTTCTTTTACCTTTGTACTTGTGGAATTTTGTATTTTCATATCTATGTGTTTACCCTATGATGTATCATGAAATACTACAGCCCTCGCTTTAACTTGATGGACTTGTTGTATATGCCTTTCCTGTCACCTTACTATTTTTAATGATGTTTTCCAATAAAATTTGACTTCTTGCATAGTACTTTTTGTTCTCTTGTATTGAAAATGTTTGTTTAAGTACCTCTATGCATATGGCAAAACCCTTCTCCACTCGCACTGGCATGTGGTGGGTATTGCCTCATTTATATAAGCCCATTTGGGCGCTGTTTCTAATTAATGAGTATCTGTACCTGTTTACCGGAAAGTGAAAAGCATTTTCTTTTATCAACATTAACGGGTAACCATTTACAAACAAGAATACTTATTTTTCTTCCCATTGCTGGGAGGCACTTTTCTAGGACGATACACATATACACACGACTATGCAGTAGTTAGTTATTAGACCTCACGGTTCTCGGGTCACTTATCGTCTGAGATAAGGTACCACCCACCATCCTAGGGTCCACCTGCAGCTGAAGTATCTGCACCACTTTTAAGGAGGCAGTACCCCTCTGTAACGCCTGCTTGGCGGGGCGCCACAATAGCCTCTTAATTGAAGCTCATTAAATCTACAGCTACCTGAGGACAAGTTTTATATAGCAGTTAGTGTGAAGTGGGTATGAAAACGAATGTGTTAGAGTAAGGGGTCCAAGACTCTTACATAAGCAATGGAAGTTTCATGAATTTCTCCTTTTACTCTAACAGTAAATTATTCTTCTGATTTCTGTGAAGCGTTTTAATCCAAATTAGCTGAAAACCTAAGTCTAGACACAAGAATCTGTTCTAACTTTGGAAGATCTAATAAATTCCTTAAAGAGATCAATGTAGTGTTGAATTGACATGTGTAGCTTTGCTTACTTAGAAGTTTTGTGGTTAATGTAGGATATTAGCCAGTTGGCATATTCTCTGCAGTTGGTACAGTTCTTACTAGTTGCATTGGTTTTATCCCAAAGCAAAACATTTTAACATAATAGAGGACTTTTACTTTTGGAATGGGTAGCGTTTAGTGATGGGCGAATCCTAAATTACTCGGAATCGCTTGACTCTAGCGAGTCCGAGCACAGGACTCGCTACTCGTTGCGAGTCTAGCGAGTCCAATGTTAATGAATGGGGAAGCGAGTAATAGCGAGTAGTGTGATATTTACAAATCGCCGATGTGTCTCGGAAGCTTCAGCCTGAAGCAATCCTAGTTTTGTCATTTATTTGCATTGGACTCGTTTACTTTGCAACTGTAATCGCTGGGAAACTCGCACAGATAAGAGTCCTGTCTGCTCAGTGTGCTGGCTGCCACAGCTCCAGGGTCCTAGAGCCTGCCTGCTGCCTGATGTAGCAGAGCTAAGATTGTTCTCAGTCTGCTCATTCCCTGTGTACAGACATGAATGTCTGTGCACAGAGATGATGTAGCAGAGCTGAGATTGTTCTCAGTCTGCTCATTCCCTGTGCATAGACATCTATATCTATGCACAGGGATGAGCAGAGAGGACATCGCGTTTTGGACTGCGTCGGACGGAAGAGGATTTTTTTAATTAAAGATGGAGTCCCTAATGGCTTTTTTTTTTATTTCTAATAAACAATTTTCTCTGTGTTGTGTTTTTTTTAAAACAATTTAATAGAAATTCATGGCGGTCATGTCTAATATTGGCGTGACCGCCATAAATTTCGGGCTTAGGGCCAGCTGATAATACAAAGCTGGCCCTAACCTCTTTATTACCCAGCGTGCCACCGCCACCAGGGCCCTGGAAGAGCGGGGTTCAGCGCCAGAGGATGTCACATCAGAGAGGAATACGCAGCAGGCGGCTGGCAGCGCTGCTTCTGAAGTGCTGCGGCTGCATTTTAGGAGAAGGGGAGGGGGTGGGGGCCGAGTACCGGTACCGGGGCTGTGTACCGGTACCGGAGGGCAGGGAAAGACATTTCTCTGTCATGCCACAGGTTTGATCCTGTGGTATGACAGAGAAATCATTTATTTACCGGCGGTTCACTGTATATTTATGTGATCACGGTTATACACCGGTAAACGGTGTATAACCGTGATCACATGGCGGGTACCGGTAAAAACCGGCCCAATTCATAATCTGTAGGGTCTCAGCTACACCTGGTAGCTGAAACCCCGGAGATTTTCGGCCACTGGGGGGCACTACAGGGACTTTTCTGTTATGACTTGTTTTCATGTCCTAACAGAATAAGGACCCTGTTTTTAGGACGTATATATACAGTGGGCCGTCACTAAGGTGTTAAAAGGGTAACATAACCATATACACATTCCATGTCATTAACTTTCTAGTTTTGTATTCTTTGAAATTATTAGTCAGATTTATACATATAAATAGACCCACAGCACAACGATGGCCGTATCACACCAGTATTGTGTAAAGAGGGGTGGGGGACAAGAGGCGCAAAGTGCCCTATCACTAGCGACACTAAAACGTGAAGGTGGTGCTATGGATCCACTCACCTGGTTCAGTTGTGGGACCCACAACTGGTTTGACAGGCATCAACAATCAAGCTGCTGCAGGACCTCCACCGACCACTCGCACGTGGAAAAACGTCCAGAGAAAAGTTGGGATTGAAGAGGTGTATCACGGTCCGCGCTGCTATACCCAAAGAAACACTCACATGGAAGGCAGGATTTCAAAAGCAGTTTATTTCCTTTATTCCAACGCGTTTCGGTGCACAACCTGGCACCTTCCTCAGGGTTCCTCAAGTCCCTGAGGAAGGTGCCAGGTTGTGCACTGAAACGCGTTGGAATAAAGGAAAGAAACTGCTTTTGAAATCCTGCCTTCCATGTGAGTGTTTCTTTGGGTATAGCAGCGCGGACCGTGATACACCTCTTCAATCCCAACTTTTCACGCCAGGATTGGCGCTTCAACGGGTCCCATGTGTAAACTCCCCCTCCCCGCACTCCCTTGTCAACTGGATGACGTGAATTATAAGTTTAAAGATCATTTCGGTGAGTGCCTTTCTGTTTCTTCTATTTGTTTGGATTTTATTAGCATAGTTATCAACAGTGTTTCAGTAATTAGGGGAAAGAGATATGGTAGTAGCAGTGACATGCTCTTTTCAAGTTCTGGTTTTCTGGTATGACTCTGCTTCCTATTTTGCCTCACCACTTTGATCATGTGTCAACTTACCCTAAAAGTGTTTGTTAAAGTTATATGAGAATATCACATTCAAAATCAAACATTAGAAATAGAAATATGTCCATTAATATATTGATATTTTAAATATCTGTTTTTTTCCTTCGAAATTAAATCAAGAATTCAATTTATTCTGATTTTGATCAATTTTTCAAAAAGGTCACCTTTGGCCCTTGGTGTAACCTCCACCTCGGCACACTCTCCTTTTAAATTACGGTATGTCCCTACATTAGCAAGTTCAAAAATGAAACTGCAACATAAACACCGGGAATGTGGGAAAATCAATTTTTACAGCTTAAATGGAACATTAGAGAAATGTATTAATTTTAGATATTTCCAATTGCTGTAATTCCATTTCATGGTTGTTTGGTTATATGAGAAATGTTCCACTTAGGAATAAAACAACACAGAAACCTAAGACATGATGGAAACCCATCAATAACAGATATTGGGTGCATGTACATATAAAAGTATACTGGGGTAGCCGACACATTTCGTTGCTTGTCAGTGAGGTCTCAGTGCAGTTTATGTATAGGGTGTGGGGTTTACCTACATAACTAATTAGCTGACCAAGGAATGTACTGTGGTGTTTAAGAAGCTTGTTAAGAACTGAAGGGCAAATAGAATTACACTGTAGCGTGCTGACCACAATATCATTTTATTTTTTTTGTGGTTAGTGTTCCACCAATTACGGTAACTATATTTTAGGGATTACTTTGAAGGTGGTAGTTAGATATGAGTGGATCTTTTGAAAATCGATTTTTCTCCTCAAAAATTAAATTTGTGGCAAAGATAACTAAAAAGCCTTTACGTGTCAGGAAAATATTCGTATAACACTCTGAGCCCCCGGGTAGTCTATTGCATGAACCTGTTTTGAATTCTGAAATGCAAACACAGCCCTTTAAAGGTACCGTCACACAGGGAGATATCGCCGGCGATGTTGCCGGCGATCGCGGGAGCGCGCATCCCTGGCAACATCGCCGTGGAGATGTCAGACGGAGCAACTTACCGGCGATGTCGCCGGCTAGTTGCCGCGGCTATCGCTCGCTGGGTTGCCCAGCAACCCAGCGAGCGGTAACCCGCAATGTTGTAGATGGGCGGAATCGCCCACAACATTGCAGGTTGCCGTGTTACACAGGGCGATCAGGCATGATCGCCTCAGCAACATCGCCAGGTTTCCCAACAACGTTGGGAAACCTGGCGATGTTGCTCAGGCGATTTTTCCCCTGATTATCGCCCTGTCACACGAGGCAACTCTCCGGCGATGTCGCCGCAACTTGGCCACGCCCCTCAGTTGCCGGCAACATCGCCGGCGATCTCTCCCCGTGTGACGGTACCTTAAATGTCCAAGTGACATCAATTTATGTGACTAGGGTAAAACAGATGGAAACCAGTAGAAACAGCCTGTTTAACCACACACAGCATTTTCAGGCTTTGTATGCAAATTGTATTGTATAAAAGGTCCAAAAATTATCCCTGTTTGGAGGCAGAGGCAGACCGGTCATATGGAAGAAGCCATGCTATTCTCATACAGTTGGGTAGAAAAAATTATCCCTGTTTGAAGGCAGAGGAAGAGCGGCCATATGGAAGAAGCCATGCAATTCTCATACAGTTGGGTGGAAAAAGATTATCCCTTTTTGGAGGCAGATGTAAATGGGTCAAAATGGAAGAAGCCATGCCTTTTTCCTGCAGTCTGGTGGAAAACATATCCCTGCTTGGAAAGTATCAAGAGATTAATTTACTAAAAACAAAGAAGAAATAGCTTTTTCACAAGCCATTCAAAAATGATACTTTTAACTAAGTAGACAAAGCAGGTACACTGTTTTGAACATGAAGCAGTTGTTTCTTAAATTGGAATCACAAATGATACTTTTTTTTGGATGTCTGCAACTACCAAACACACCCTGATTAGACAATCTCAATGATTTTTCAACAAATGTCCCAAAAATTATCCTTTTTTTCTTAGGGACATTAAACAGAAGTCAACAAAAAAGTACAAAGAACAAAAAATTGATCAGCTTACCGTCTCAGTGCCTCAGTAGATACCCCATGAGGTACACGGAAAAATCTGGTCAGCTATACCAAATATAGCAAATAGGGTGCAGAAAAAAATGATCCAGCACCTTAAAATTAGAGATTAGCGGTGTTCGACTCGAATTGTTCGCCAATCTCAAACTCAGCTGTTTTTGGCGATGTTCGAGTCGTTCGTCGAATTAGAATACTTTGCTCTAAATTCGGCAGTTCGAGTTCATGTTCGATTTCAGTTCGATTTCAGTTCCGCAAGGTATATACATACTTTGTGGAACTGAAATGAAGTAAAATCAAGGGTTAAAAATAATAAAAATCGATACTCACCTCTCTAATCCATCTGGCGAAGCTTCCAGCACTGTCTACCTGTCGGAGATGTGATCCCGGCAGCATTTCCCGGTGAAATGACGAGTTCTCGCGATAACTCGTCATGTGACCGGAAACCGCTGTCGAGATTATGACGTCACCGCAGGTCCTACAGGTCCTCACTAGTAGTGAATAGTAGTGAGGACCTGCGGTCACATGACGAGTTCTCGCGATAGCTCGTCATGTGACCGGAAACCGCTGACGGGATTATGATGTCACTGCAGGTCCTACAGATCCTCACTACTATTCACTACTAGTGAGGATCTGTAGGACCTGCGGTGACGTCATAATCTCGGCAGCGGTTTCCGGTCACATGACGAGTTATCGCGAGAACTCGTCATTTCACCGGGAAACGCTGCCGGGATCACATCTCCGACAGGTAGGCAGTGCTGGAAGCGTCGCTGGATGGATTAGAGAGGTGAGTATAGATTTTTATTATTTTTAACCCTTGATTTTACTTCATTTCAGTTCCGCAATGTATGTATATACATTGCGGAACTGAAATTGACCACCACCATAGTGTTTTAGTGTGCTCGAGGGTGTTCGACGAATCGAATCGAACTAGAACACTAGGGTGGTGGCTCAACTCTACTTAAAATTAGAACGTTAACTACAATTCAATTTGTTTAACGCTTCTTTAAAAGTTAATTCCAAGTATTAAAAAACATAGGAACTATTTAGCCACAGATCCTTATGCATTCCTTATTCGTAGGTGAGCATGTAAGATACACCAATGAATAAGGACTGTACATGATGTGAAATGTGTAAGGCTCTGTGGCTATATAGATCTTTTACTCGTAAAGTAACTTTGAATAACTGGAATCTTAAACTTCTAATTTTAAGGTGTTGGATCATTTTTCTTTTTCCATGTGATAAAACAGGCGTGCTGGTTTCAAAGTCAAGAAGCTAGGGCTCTTTGTCACCAAGATTTTCCACAAATGTGGGGAGATTTTTCTCCCTGGGCACAAAAATGGTGCATGCTCCGATTTTGTGTCCGGGAGAAAAATCTGATTACTCCCAGATTCTCCCGGACACATGGAAACCAGATGGCTGAGAGCTGCCATTCGGCTCCATCCAGGCCCCATAGGATACTATGGGGCCAAAACCGGTCAGCCCTGGATCGGATTGTGCCGTGGTGTGGAGCCGGCCTTACAAATATGCTCTCACTCTTATCTTTCATTGAATGCTTCTATTGTTAACCACAAAGCAGTCCCCCATCACCATTCTAATAGGATCTACGAATAAACACACTGAGACTTCATCCATCTATGGTATCTCACATTGAAAGTGCAGAAATTACCCCACTTCTTTTGCGGCATGTTACCATTCAAATCATTGGTCTGTAGCCGCCTCTCTTAGCAATCTCCGTGGTTGTGGATACGCAACCTCAGCCAGGTGAGCGTCTTTTTATCATTTATCATTGCATTTTTTTCCATCACCAATAAGGAGTGTTCTTTTTTTTGGGGGGGGGTCTTGCCTCTTCACATTAGGGATATCATTTCTTTGCATCTCATTCCTGTTGTGTATTTTTTGCCTGACTTTACCCTACCACATTGTTTTTTTGTGTGTTTATTGAATCATAAACTTTAGATAATATTTTTCTCAGATTATATTCCCTTATCATACTTTATTCTATTTTGGAATATTATTTACGTTTCCAATTTGGGCAAAGAGTCTTTTTGGTGTTATATATTGTTTGTTTGACGATACTTGCTACTTCTTGTGGGATGTATTGTCGGGGTCGTAGCGACAATACACTCCTTCACCAGTCACTCCAAATTAGACTATGAACATATGGTACCAGATAAGAGTAAATCAGATGAAGAATCTGGTTCAAACTTATAATATGTTCGTTGCTTTATTAAGCAATGGCAATGGTCACAGCAACTAACTTTTATTTCCGGGTACACAGCATTTTATACTCTAGGGAATAGGCGTGAATTGGCCAGGACAAGGTGGGATTAGATAGGGGTTAGGTGGAGTTAGGCTAATATATCTATCCCTGTTAGTAATAATTAGTCCTTTGTCTTCTGTGCTGAGTCCATCCTTCATCACGTCATGATGTCTTCTCTTGGCCTCTGGTATGCAGGATATCTCTAGCTTCCCATGGTACAACCTGGCACCGACACAGTAGTGACCAATCAGCTCCTTAGTTTCCTGGGCACCTCCGCACACTGTATCTTCTCTTCACACATCTGAAAGACACTTTGTTTACACATAGCTTTGGTTCATGGATGAGAGGGAGAGAAGAAAGAGAGAGAGAGAGAGACAGAGACAGAGAGAGAAGAGAGAGACATAGAGAGAGAGAAGAGAAAAGGGCAAGAGAGAGGGAGAGATATAGCTATTGGATACTAGGTTAAGGGAAAAACGTATTGTTTCTCATCTAGAGCATTAGTAAAAATATATATTATAAAGTATATAAGGAAAATATAAGTCAGTGGATTTCTACCTTGACAGTATAATACGTTAGTATGCTTATGTGAACAATGTTAACAAATGGTGATTTTTCAGTACAGATTATGATCAATGTGAATCATTCCATAGTTTAGTTGTGTTATTCCCCAGATTAGAGCATTTCATCAGATGTCACTCAATAACAAATAGGATTGTCATCTGAACCAGTCGCTCATTAGGAGAGTGTTGTTGACACAGTAAAGTTTGGCTCTAAACCTTGCATTATGTTCTGAAAAAGGAAGAAATTGCTTCTGGCAAATGGAAATGGAACCGAGAAACCACAAAAGATGATTGTATGATGAGTTTCTCTTATGTGATGCTGAATGCCAATTCTTAATGGAGTTCTTGTGTGAGAAGATCCTGGATAAAGTGATCTACCATACATGTAGAAATGCTTTCATGGCGATGAGGGAATTAAGCTGATCTCTCTTTATTTTTTTCTTACCAAATTTCCTCCCTTTTTATTAAGCAATGTAATTAAATGTGTCACTAACATTTAGTTAAACAACTGATTCATGGGCCAAACCAATAGTCCTTACATTAGTATTCTGAGTATCCAATGAATACAGGTCATCCCTTTTCCTTGCACTGACTGTCTGGTGACCTTGGGTTGGGCTCAGTGGCTTAACTTCAGGCCCAGGGACCTCGATGTGAAAGCTCCAACAGGGCCCCCCAATTATTGCAAATATTTAATAGTATTAGTCTTTTTCTATAGGCCAAAGGGACTTTTGGGGCCTCCCTAGGCTGCAGGGCCCGGGTGCGATCGCAACCCCTGCACCTATTGTAGTTACGCCCCTGGTTGGGCTTATGCTTATGCAGTCAATACCATCATACATTCCTTCAGAATAAAGCGTCAAAGTGAGACAAAATAACAGTTCAAGACGTCCCTTAGACAGGAGAAGAATTGGGGACTTCTCAGACTCCCGTTAAACAATGCTGCCACATTGATGATACAGCTTTATTCCCATGGCACTAAGTGTAAACTACTAATGGACAATACCAAGAACTTACAATATCAAGAACTTATAATAAGAAGACTAAAGAGCTTAGGATGGATATAACATTGTGATAATGCTTTCATCCTATGTGTCTTAGAAACAGGATGAAAGCATCATGACAGTGCTATACCCATCCTGATCTGTTTAGTCTTCTTATTATACATTCTTGATACAAGATATCTGTAACGTCTGTCTGAGTTACAGGTAAAAAGGGGGAATCCCGGACAGACTGAATGCAAACCCCATCTTCAGGCAAAACCCCAAGATACCCAGGTACCCACATAACTCTTATACGGGGGTCTGATTTTACTGCAAGATCCAGGGGTTTGCTTCCAATAGATGGGCTGTAGCCCAGAGATAAGAAGGTCGCCAAGCAGGGTCAAAATTGAGAGGTCAGAAAAGTACAAAATCAGTAGGCTAAAGAAGTAGCACGTAATCAGGCAGAGGTCAATCCTGAATATCAATAATACAAAGCAGGATAATTAGAAGTGAATCAGGGAATATATATGGCAAACAGCATGAGCGCTCAGAGGATTCCAATAGACTGCAGTACTTCCTAATTGGCTGAAGTCAGAGTTAATGACTACAGATGGGCAGCACATCCACAAGTCAGACTACTACATCACCAGCCCCACCATTGGAGACAACACAGTGGCGCCTGGTAGCAGACACAGAATTTTCAGGAGCAGACTCTGGGGGATGTGACAATATCATGGCTATTAACAAGAAATATGACTATTGGTCCCATCGCAATAAAATTTCATAACTTGGTCTTGGTGCTGGATCACAAAAATTATACTTTTATCGCACTTTATTTTTTGTAGCAGACAATTGATTTTGACTTCTTGTATGTGTATTTTACAGCAGTAACTTGGACTTGGGAAGATGACATGATGTAATTGGATCCAGCTCACACACCAGGGTGTTAATAAAAATTCTTTAAGCTTTATTCAGAGAAATGTATTTAAAATGCAAACAACGATTAGGACGTCTCAGGCAACAATGCAAACACAGAGTAGGGTTTGGTGCATGAAGGCAAACCAAACCTTCATGCACCAACCCCTAATCCAAGTCTGCATTGTTGCCTGAGATGTCCTAATTGTTGTTTTCCATTTTAAAGAAATTTATCTGAATAAAGTTTAAAGAATTTTTAATAACACCCTGGAGTTTGAACTGGATCCAATTACCGTACATCTTGTCAAGGTCCAAACGCTGTGCATCAGTGGGATTCCTGTGCTCCCATCCAGGACTAGAACTTCACCTCAGGAGTGATTGATATTTCATTACATACAAGTTTTGAACTTGGGAGCACTTTCTTACCCTGGACCCCCTTCCTTCTTTAATCTTCACCTCTTCTTAGGACACAGTTACAGTTGTGCTCAAAAGTTACATACTCCGGCAGATTTTTGCTTTCTTGGCTTTTTTCAGATAATATGAATGCTAACACAAAAACATATTTTCCACTCATGGTTAGTGGTTAGGTGAAGCAGTTTATTGTCAAACTACTGTGTTTTCTCTTTTTAAATCATAATTACAACCAATAACATCCAAAGGACCCTGATCAAAAGTTCACATCCCCCAGTTCTTAATACCGTGTATTGCACCCTCTACCATCAATAACACCTTGAAGTCTTTTGTGGTAGTTGTGAATGAGGCTCTTTATTTTCTCAGATGGTAAATCTGCCCATTCTTCTTGGCAAAAAGCCTCCAGTTCCTGTAAATTCCTGGGCTTTTTTGCATGAACTTTGCAGTTGAGTTTTTCCCAGAGTGACTCAATGACGTTGAGGTCAGTAGACTGAGATGGCCACTCCAGAGCCTTCTCTTTATTCTGCTGTAGCCAATAATAGGTCGACTTGGCCTTGTGTTTTGGATCATTGTCATGTTGGAACGCCCAAATACGTCCCATGCGCAGCTTCCGGGCTGATGAGTGCAAATTTGCCTCCAGTATTTGCTAATAACGTGCTGCATTCATCTTTCCTTCAACCTTGATCAAGTTTCCTGGTCCTTTGTAATTCACGCATCACCACATGATCAGCAATCCGCCTCCATGCTTTACAGTAGGAATGGTGTTCCTTTCATCATAGGCCTTCTTGACACCTCTCCAAATGTAACTTTTATGGTTGTGCCCAAAAAGTTTGATTTTTGTCTCATCGCTCCAAATTACCTTGTTCCGGAAGTTTGGAGTCTTGTCTCTGTGCTGTTTGGTGTCTTGTAGGTGAGATACTTTGTGGTATTTGCACAGTAATGGCTTCTTCTGGCGACTCGACCATGCAGCCCATTTTTCTTCAAGCACCTCCTTATTGTGCATCTTGAAACAGCCACACCGCTAGTTTTCAGTGACTCCTGTATTTCAGCTGATGTTATTTGTGGGTTTTTCTTTGCATCACAAACAAATTTCCTGGCAGTTGTAGCCAAACATTTTGCTGGTACCTGATCATGGTTTGTTTTTACAACCATAATTACAACCAAAGACATCCAAAGGACCCTGATCAAAAGTTCACATCCCCCAGTTCTTAATACCGTGTATTGCACCCTCTACCATCAATAACACCTTGAAGTCTTTTGTGGTAGTTGTGAATGAGGCTCTTTATTTTCTCAGATGGTAAATCTGCCCATTCTTCTTGGCAAAAAGCCTCCAGTTCCTGTAAATTCCTGGGCTTTTTTGCATGAACTTTGCAGTTGAGTTTTTCCCAGAGTGACTCAATGATGTTGAGGTCAGGAGACTGAGATGGCCACTCCAGAGCCTTCTCTTTATTCTGCTGTAGCCAATAATAGGTCGACTTGGCCTTGTGTTTTGGATCATTGTCATGTTGGAACGCCCAAATACGTCCCATGCGCAGCTTCCGGGCTGATGAGTGCAAATTTGCCTCCAGTATTTGCTAATAACGTGCTGCATTCATCTTTCCTTCAACCTTGATCAAGTTTCCTGGTCCTTTGTAATTCACGCATCACCACATGATCAGCAATCCGCCTCCATGCTTTACAGTAGGAATGGTGTTCCTTTCATCATAGGCCTTCTTGACACCTCTCCAAATGTAACTTTTATGGTTGTGCCCAAAAAGTTTGATTTTTGTCTCATCGCTCCAAATTACCTTGTTCCGGAAGTTTGGAGTCTTGTCTCTGTGCTGTTTGGTGTCTTGTAGGTGAGATACTTTGTGGTATTTGCACAGTAATGGCTTCTTCTGGCGACTCGACCATGCAGCCCATTTTTCTTCAAGCACCTCCTTATTGTGCATCTTGAAACAGCCACACCGCTAGTTTTCAGTGACTCCTGTATTTCAGCTGATGTTATTTGTGGGTTTTTCTTTGCATCACAAACAAATTTCCTGGCAGTTGTAGCCAAACATTTTGCTGGTACCTGATCATGGTTTGGTTTTTACATTTGTTCACAGTTTGAACACTACTGACTGGCATTATCAGTTCGTTGCATATCTTGTTGTATTTCTTCTTCCCGTTTTATTTAATTCAACTATCTTTTCCCATAAATCTGTTGACAATTCTTTTGTTTTCCCCATAACTCACAATCCAGAAACATCAGTGGTTGGATGAAAGATGCAAGAGTCTTTCTGGATCCCAGAAACTCAGTCTGTTTTTATGTACACACTGATTACAAGCAAACAGGTCACAGGTGAGGATGTTACCTTTATTGGCCATTCAAACCCATTTGTGTTAACGTCTGTGCATGTTATCAGGCCAAAATCACCCGGGTATGTGAATTTTTGATCAGGGTCATTTGGATGTTTTTGGTTGTCATTAGGATTTAAAAAGAGAAAACACAGTAGTTTAATAATAAATGGCTTTAACCAACCACTAACCATGAGTGGAAAAAACATTTTTGTGTTATCATTCATATTCTCTAAAAAAAAGGTCAAGAAAGCAAAAAATCTGCTGCGTTATGCAAACTTTTGAGCACAACTGTAAGTGACCATTGTTGTGTATATGTGAAGGCATGCAGTGAGGATATGTGTGCACTAGTATGTACTGTACTCACACCTTATTATTTGCTACAGTGGAGATTCGATGGTTAAGTTCACATCTAAGGGGGGCTGTATTTGCGTTTCTCTGCATTTTTGCACTGCAAAACGCACAGAAACGCATCCAAAAATTAACCCATTGATTTCAATGGAAAACACATTGAAAACGCATGTAAAAACGCACATCATTTTCAGAAAACACAAAATGCATGCGTTTTTGCAAATGCAGCCCAAATTGTTGCAGGACACGTTTTGGGCTGCTTTTGCAAAAACGCATGCGTTTTGCGTTTTTTGAAAATGACGTGCGTTTTTGCATGCGTTTTCATTGCGTTTTCCACAGAAATCAATGGGTTCGTTTTTGGATGCGTTTTCAATGCGTTTTTGACGTACATGCTGTCAACAACGCATTGCAAGCCAAAGGGAAAAGAAATGCTGATGTGAAAAGGCCCTATGTCTTGTGTTGAGCAATGGAAGCCAGATGAAAATTCTTTCAAGAGGCCGGCCATGCTTGATTGTACATCATAGTCCATAGAAACTGATCGGGTCCCAAGACAGCCGGCGGAGTGGTATTTTTATGTTTTGATTTTTAATACATTTTGGGAACTTTTATTTCGCTTTCGCATGTATGAAGATACACTGCGAAAGCGAAACTACAGGCCTGATATGACACACGGGGGAAGGAACACAGGATACTTCCTCCCCTCGTGTGACATCACTTCCTCCTGCGGTTTTGGGGGAGAAATGCGGACGTAAAAAAACGCAGTGTGTGAATGCACCACGTTTTTTTACTGGCGCTAAAATAGCGCGGCCACAAAATGCGGCAAAAAATGTGCCCCCAAAAAGCGTGGGAGATACACTGCATGTGAACGTAGCTGTGCGGCGCTGGAAGCTCGCTGATCGTTGGTCTCCCGCTGTCGTACGCAGCGATGCTGTGCGTTCAGCGGGCGACCAACAATAGATTTGTGAACTGGTTCATAAATCTGCAATCAAGGATCAACGACTCATCGTTGATAGGTGTCACACGCAACGATGTCGTTTAGACATCGCTGCAAGGTCACCAAACCGGTGACATTGCACGATATTGTTACAGATATCATTGTGTGAGATGGGCCCTTTACATTTCCTTATGTAATGAGGCGGTCAGTCTCCAGCTTTGAGGATGGAGACTGTTTGGCAGGTTAATAGTTAACATTTCAGCCAGATGTTAGAACATGTTGGGAGACCTGATGTGATGTCATAACCAT